>JAOXJP010280083.1:0-19559 GCA_025762735.1 Platanus orientalis | reverse complement strand
CTAGGTCAATAAAGACCATGTGAAGATCTTTCTTCTTTTCTCTATACTTTTCCATCAATCGCCGAAGCAGGAAAATACTTCAGTTGTTGATCTCCAAGGCATAAATCCAAATTGATTTTCAAAACTCTAGTTTCACGTCTTAGTTGATGTTCAATCACTCTCTCCCATAGTTTCATTGTATAGCTCATAAGCTTGATCCCACGATAGTTGGTACAAATTTAAATATCCCCTTTGTTCTTGTATATAGGGACCACAATACTTTTCCTCCACTCATCTGGCATTTTTTTATTTCTAATGATCTTGTTAAAAAGTTTAATTAACCATGATAAGCCATCATCTCCCATAAATTTTCAAACCTCAATTGGGATACCGTCTGGTCGTAATGCCTTTCCTTTCCTATCTTCATTCTCTTCAAAGCCTCTTTAACTTCCATTACTGTAATCTTACGAAGATATCTATGATCTCTAATCTCCTCTATTCTACTGATTCCTAAACCGACGTTCCCTACATAATCCTCATTTAATAATTTTTTAAAATAACTCCTTTCTTTAACCTCTTCATCTTTTACTAAGACTTTGATCTTCACTTTTAATACATCTAACATGGTCTAGACCTCTACATTTCCTATCCCTTATTGTCGTAAGTTTATATACACCCATTTCACCCTCCCTAGTACCTAACTTATTATAAAGGTCATCATATACCCTGAATTTTGTATCACTTATAGCTTTCCTAGCTTCTTTTTTAGCCTTTTTATATCTTTCTAGGTCTTCTATATTTTTAGTCTTTTGCCAATTCTTATGATAAAGGTCTTTTATCTTTAAAGGTTTATTATATTTCATAATTCCACCACCAAGTTTCTTTAGATGGTTGCACGTTCCCTCTAGATACCCCAAGAACCTCTTATGCTACTCTTTTAATGCAGCCAACCATTTCATTCCACATGACATTTATATCTTCTTCCAAATTCCATTTCCCTTCGTTTTTCAATTTGTCTCTAAATTTTACTAATTTTTCATTTTTAAGGTTCCACCATCTAATTTTTGTGTAATTAATTTCTCGTTTCTTTTTTTTTCCATCTTTTAATACGAACATCTAACACCGTTAGCCTATTTTGTATGGTTTAATTCTCCCCTGGAATAATCTTACAATCTTTACATATTGTCTTTTCTATCCTCCTACTAAGACAAAAGTCTATCTGACTTCTATTTAACCCACTTTTGAAAGTAACCAAATGTTCTTCTCTCTTTATGAAGTATGTGTTTGCTATTGTAGGATCATATGCCATTGCAAATTCTAGGATTGTTTTTCCAGCTGCATTCCTTTCTCCAAATCCATATCCTCCATAGACTCTCTCATATCCGCCACTAGTTTTCTGGTGTCCATTTAAGTCACCTCCTATAAATATTCTCTCAGACTCAAGAATTCCCTAAACTAATCCATCCATGCTTTCCTAAAATTGTTTTTTAAGTAATTTCATCTAGTCTTGCTTGAGGTGCATAAGCACTCATTACATTAATTATCTCTTTTACTAAGACAAGTTTAATTACTATAATCCTATCGCCTATTCTCTTAATATCTACAATTTCCTCCTTTAGATCTTTGTCTACTATTATTCCTACCCCATTTTTAGTATTGACTTCTCTTGTGTACCAAAGTTTAAAGCTATCAATCTCCTTAGCATTTTTCGTTTTCCACTTAGTCTCTTGTAAACAAGCAATATTAACTCTCATTTTTTTTTCTTCATAATATCCGCTAACTCTAGATTCTTATTCGTTAAGGTTCCTATGTTCTAAGTTGCTAAGCGAATCCTACTCGTCTTTACCCACACTCGTCTATGGTGTAGGAACGCTTGCATTCTTATCATTACATCTAAATGCTGATGCAATGCTTTCCCCAATTTTTCACCACATCCAGACAATGAGGCCCGTCGCTTAAAGGGAATGCTGTAGTACTAGATCAAAAATACTGTATATAGTAGATGGTGAAAACAGGTTTTGAACCCAAATTTGTGGTACTCAATTTAACGAGGAGACATTTCTAATTGAAACAACAAAGCTTCTTTTATCAAGACATCTACTTATGTCAACACAAGTTTATCACATCTATTACAAATACAATCATGGAAATAGAAATGTGGAGGAAGAAATGGAGTTTCTTACTTGACCACCCGTTAGTTTACAAGCTATAGCATGACTTGCTTCATGAAGAAATACCGTGATGAGCTTGAAAGGAGTCAACAATACCGTCCTCCATAACTACAAGGATCCAAATGCAAACCCATTAGAAGAACTGTTTTAGCAAACAATATGCAACTAAAAGGAGGCCAGAAAATTCAAAATTTGAGGGGGATGAATAGCTTGAACATCTGGAATTTCTTCTCAAAAGCATGTTATTTACCATGACCTCTAAATTATAATGTTTGTATGATTAAATTTGCAGCCCACATCTATCCGAAGGGCAAAAGAAGATCTTCATCATCGCAAAACCTATTGAAGGAAGCAAATGTTGAAGGACCCTAATCTTAAAAGCAAATAGTGATGAACTTCTCCTTAGAAAAGCTACGACATTTAAGCGAACAAGTACGACAATTCAAAAACAAATCCCCTATTTGAGAAAAAAAAAAAAAAAAACATTAATAAACCCATTAATGGGAAAAAAAAAAATAACACTAGAAAACTATGTTCCAAACTCCATTTCAATAAGCATTAAACTACTATCTTTAATCTACCAGGCACAGCTATTCCTCCCTTCCCCTCATCACTTCCTCCTCCCCCCGCCCACACTCACGACAGAGAGGTTTTGCACAAGAAAAGTACCCATGAATATAAAATAGAACCCAATCATACCGCGAGGATTACAACAGTGTAGATGCCGATGGTCGTCAAAAACGCGACCTGATCGTGCTGACAACAGTTTTTGAGCTCCCAATTCGGCATCTCTGATGTATATTTGGAGAAAAAAAAACTAGCCAATCACACGAAATTCAAACCCCAAATGCCCAAGAAAATGGAAGAACAGGTGATTTCCAAATGGGTATCTTTTGCAGTTCGGATCTGAAGAAGAGAGAGGGAGAGACACCCAGAGAGCTTTCACCCTTTCTCTGTATTCTCTACGCGGAATGTTGGTGGACTATGTCAAGTTCCAATTAAATTGCGTGTGGAGAACTTCGAAGGCTTAATTTGATTTTCACTCTTTCGCCCGACGGCGCAGCTAGGAAAGGCTGTAGAACACCTTTGGTAATTCTTTCTAGACCAACCAGGACTACGAACCGTGTACGTTTTTTATTTCAACATCCGCTGGGGCCTGAAAAGATGAGATTTTTCATTAGTTTTCGGGTTAAAGTACGACCCATGGAAAAGGTAAACTAATCAGTTAATGCAATGGGTTCCGTTTATGACAATGACTATTTCTACAATGATTCCAGAAGGAAAGAAATAGCCAAGAGGTCAAACACTAGTTCCCTACTTATTTTAATAAATGGAAGGTTCGGTACGGTTACCCATTTCTCTTTTCCCACCTGTTCCGATTCAGCTTGAGGAGGCTGAATGGGTGACCAATTCAGAAGTGAACGGAGCTGGTGGCCTGCCCAACCTGGTTTTGGACAAAGCTAAGGTCTTGTTAGGTAGGATTTACTAGTTAACCGGGGCAAGGATTACTTGATTTCAGCCTTATTTATATTAATAAATTATACGGAAACAAATGTAGTGTCCAGAATTTTGTATGGACATTCCATTGTCTCAAAACACATTTTTTTCTCATCCACTTGGATTCTATCTAATTTTAACAAATGTAGTGTCCAGAATTTTGTATGGACGTTCCATTGTCTCAAAACACATTTCTTTCTCATCTACATGGATTCTATCTAATTTTCCTTTCTTTAATTTTCTCAAGACATCTGCTAAAATATTCTATTAAAAACAGAGATAAATATCTCTTAGATTTAACTGTTAAAAACCTAAAGATAATATCTCTTTCATACGACCACTTTACTTTATTTTTTTATTTTTTTTCAAATTTTTATAACACCCCCTAAAAATAAAGCTTGGTTTTAGATTTCCTTGATTTTTCTATTCTTTAAGGTGTCACGTGGACAACTCTAATCTCTTTTGATCTATTATTTTTACCCAATTCACACCTATCTCTCCCCTTAATTATATTTTCTTTATATATTTCCTTATTATTTCTCTTAAGAGATTTTGTTGTCACATATCATTAAATACCATTTTGATGATATATATATATATATATTATTTTTTTAAGTAAATAAATAATTTTATTGATCACCAAAAAGAATTACAATCTGAAATATGTACATTTAGAAGCATCTTTCAAGGTTGCATCTTTGAGATTTACATGGAAGTCTACAGTACCACAGTATAAAAAGATTTGTTCCTCATTACCAGTACTCAATGGAGCTAGAGAGCTCATAGGCTAGTTTACTTCTCTCCACACATGAACAATCTCAAATTCCTCCAAATTGGATAAGAGCTTGGCAAAAATTTTATAATGCATAGCGTCCTTCATAGAGATTTGCAGTTTGCCAAGAGAACGTCAACCCTGTGACTACATTTCACCAAGTAGTGCTAATTTCTCCCTTTTTAGAATGGCTCTAGTGGCTACATTTTTTACCTTAGAATCCAAAGTAACCTCCTGTAGTCATGTTGAATAGCAAGGCATAGTCTTCTAAGCAAACCTTATAGCTCCATCCATAACACGTGCTTAATTTCAGACATTCCAACATAATCAAACCGAGCAAAGCCTTCTTCATATCTCAAAACTATTCCATAATCAGACAAGTTAACCATTAAAGAACCATGACTAGAAAGCGACCACCAACCATGTCTTGGGTTCAACCAAGTGCAAGTCTTAATTCAAGTCTGAATCCCTAATTGCTCCACGCCCCATTTAAGAGTTACATGCATGTGAGTATGGTTATCATGCATTTCAGACTTCATCCTTTGAATCTTGGCCTTCACTTCAAACCTGATACTCTCCACTAATCACTCTCTTGGTAGGCTTTTGTTTTCAAACCTTGTGACATTCCTTTCACACCAAATATGGTAAAAGCAAGCATTAAAGGCCAACCTAGCAATTTGAGATACCACATCCTTCCCCTTAAAATGCCTTGCGATCCATTTACATTCTGAGATTGTAGTGTTAACCTTTTTATTAAATTGTGTCAAAGATCAAACCAACTCCAACCATATGTAGTTAGTATAAGCACACTGAAAAAGACATGATCTAGGGTCTCCATATTATTCCAACATAAAACACACTAGGAGACAGAGAATATTTAGTCTACATGTCAACTCTATCTAGGTAAATGTTGGGTCATAATCCTCCACGCCACAAAACTCTGTTTTGGAATATTATTGGTAAACCAAATAACATTATGTCAGTGGACTTTTGAAGCAGAAGTCCTGAATAAAAGCCAAGCTGATTTTGAAGTATACAATCCCATGGAATTTCCTGTCCAATAACCTTATCTGGATCTTCCAAAGGAAGCCACTCCACCATCTAAAGAGAATCACCAATCTCTTATAACCTATCCAAATTTGAATGTTTCATATACCAACCCTCTTGAGCCATGATATCAGCTACAACACTCCATCTATTTATATCAGTTTCACACCTAATATTTTCACCATAAGTCTTGATTAGAACCCCATTCGGGTGCCATTTATCTAGCCATAGTCTTGTGTCCCTCCCATTCCTAATCAAACTGAATATGTATGGTTCCATCAAGTCATGTAATTTCATCATTGTATTTAGCGATTATGAGCAATCTAGTGGATTCCTTCTCATCCAGATTAAGTCATGCTTTAAATATTTTTCATAAATCCACTTCACTCTCAAACTGTCCTTCTTTGAAATAATCCACCAAAGTTTCTTTAAAACACCAACAATATTCATTTATTTAATTTTTCTAATATTAAGACCACCCTCTTCATAAGGTTTGCATATGAAATCCCAACTAATAGTATGAAGCTTTCTTGAAAGAGTTGGATCTGACTACAAAAATTTAGCAAATATAGATTCAATTTCCTGAATAATTATACAAGGAAGACCAAAAATACCTGACTAATAGATGTAACAACCCTACAAAACATATTTGATAAGAATAAGCCTCCCAGCATATGAAAGAGGCCGCACTTTCCACCATGCCAGTCTCTTTTTCAGCTTGACAATAAGAGTAGAGCAATCATCGTATATAAATTTTCTTGACATAAGAGGAACCCCAAGATATCTCACAGGTAAACTCTCAATAAGAAATCCTATGATGCTGCCAAGCTATTCCTCAATCACATAATTCTTTCTGAAAAGATTTGAGTGGATTTATTTTTTGTTGACCAACAATCTTGAAATATAAAAATCCTGCAAAATTCGATTTACAATCTACAATGAACCTTCCTCCGCATTTGTGAAGATCATCAAGTCATCTACAAAAATCAAATGAGATAAACCGATGTCCCTAAATTTAAGGATTAGAGAAATATACCGGCATTAATTTCATTCTTCGGTAATGAAGACAAAAAATTTCATCACCAAGTAAAAATTATATGGAGATATAGGTTCTCCTTGTCTGAGGTCTTTGTTGCTTTCAAAGAAAACAATAGGATTACAATTAATTAAGATAGAATTTTGGGATAATAATGCACTCCATAATCCACTCAATAAATTTGGTAGGAAAATTCATTTTTCCAATACTGTAATTTGTATTTTTTTAGTTTTTATTATAAAAATTATCACCTCAACAACATGTATGTGAATTTAATTATTTTAAATGTTGATATTATAAATAATCATAATATATATATATATATATATATTGATTTTTTAATTCTTGAAAATATTTATTTTTACACGTCTAATAATTTCACACTTCTTAAAACCTCTCTCCTTAATAATTAAACATTAAATTTTTAATTAATGAATGGGAAGTAGTCTAAATGAATTTCTCTTTATCTTAAATCAAAGGAATTCAGAACAAGTAGGTCTCCAAAAATAGTAAGTATTCAATCTATCTAATAAGATCAAAACTCATTTCCAAATCTTATTTTTTCCTCTCTTTTTTCTTTATATCTTTTGCCTTTTTGTGAAATTGTTTTCCAAAAATCACATTACTCTTGGTTTCTTTCTATAATTCCATGTACCCTTAAAAAATCTTGCTCTTCTTTCTATCGTTCTTTCTCTTTCCTAGTCTTTCTAAATGAGCCAATGAAGAGACAAAGTTTCTCCAATAAAATACAAAATGACTTGGCTTAACTTCAATCCACCATGAAACCAATCGAGCAAACCTACAACTTGATTCAATTTCCGTTTCATGGCTCTCTATTATATCCATTATTATTGGAAAAGATCTATAGCTAATTTAAATCCATTAGCTTTACTTCTTGGATTTTTTTATTTTCCTAGACATAGATTTCTATGGAGGAATGATTGCACATATCAGTGTTGTACCATTCATAGACACCATAATTGTGGATCCATTACCATCCACAAACATGAAATCTTCATGGTGTCATCACTAATCACAGATGCTACACCATAGTTGTCCGAAATAAAAGATTTGTTCTACTGTGGACACTGGGAGGCGCCCACTTTGGCTCTCCCTATTGGGTTCGGGTGCCAAGCCCCCCCTTCTGGGTGCGAGAGATTTGACGCTTTTGCTTGGAGTCACCACCAACTCGGGGTTAACCGACGGAGTTGGATGTCGGTTCTCCTCTTCGGGGAAGAGGAGAAGTCTAAACTCGAAAGTCTAGGGTTTAACTCCTAACACTAGTTTGTATTCCTGAGATTTAGGGTAAGTTGTTTGGTTGCACTTAGGGAAAGTGTTAGACACCTCAAATACCCGCCTTTTTAGGGTGGTTTCTCCCATTCATATAAGCTTTAGTCGTATGTCTATGCCCATGTTTTGTTAAGATTGAATTGGAGTATCCAAACTTTATTAAGTTTGAATTAGAGGTTTACTGGTTTTTTGTTAGGCATAACACCTGATTTTACTCTCAAAGCCTAAATTTAATTCAAGGTGAAAATCAAGCGTTGACCTATGAACAGTCCAGAAATTGTTCTTAATTTTGTCTTATTTTAATTATAGGAAACCCCTCATGGGTTAGGTTCTTAGAGGGATGGTGGACCCCTCTTAATGGCTTGTAGGTTGACTCCTTAGAGTTAGGTGTTAACCCTAATGGAAGGAAAAGAAAAGAGGAGAAATTAATTTTCTAGTTTTACAGGCCTAACGCCTATTTTTTATCTCAACGCCTATTTTTCCAATGCTTGAATTTTAATTTAGAGTAAAAATCAGGCGTTGAAAAATCTGATTAGATTAGCACTTTTGTGCAATCTTTTAAGGTGGTTTGGTGGGTCTCAGCATATGGAACCATGTTTTGGGATAAAGAAAGTCTTTTAGGGTTACATTGTGCAACCCTAGAGGTCCTAAGTATAGGCTACGTGGAGATATGATCTCCCAAAGTGGGCCGTGCAGTCATCTGTCACAGGCCTAACGCTTGTTTTTTGATCTGATGCCTGATTTTTCAACGCCTGAATTTTAATTCAAGGGAAAAACGGGTGTAGGCTATTAAACCAACAACAACTTAGGTTTTTGGGCCACCAAAATGGGGCCCAAAGGGGTGGTATATCTCCTAGGTCTTTACACTAACCCTAGGGTTGACCCATACTCAGACAATTTTTGAAAAAGATGATTTTTAAGACCTAGGCTTAACGCCTGAAAATCACTCTAACGCCTGAATTTTCATCCAATGCCTGAAATTAAATTTAGGCGTTGGGACAGAAATAAGGGCCCACAGAGGTGCTTGTGCACAAGAATGACTCTTAGAGGTCAGAGATGCCTTGAGACACGGTTGGAGAAGAATCAGGGCTCCCTAAGGTGGGTCCTAGATCTCAATGCTTGATTTTTCTCCTGATGCTTGTTTATTCAATGCCTTTTTTTAATTCACTTAAAAAACGGACGTTAGTTACTAGGAGAAAATCCAACAACTGGATTTCTTGATTTTGGAGCCCTTAGGGTTTTGTAAAAATTATAAAATTAAACATGCTAGTAAGGGATATATACATGAACATCATATAAAAATTTAAGCACCAGACCATGTATATAAAATTCAAACAAAATTCAGCAAATATTCATTGAAACTAAATTTCAAAAGACTCAGTTTTTTGGGTTTGTTTGGCAGGCTATTTCGAGGCCTTCCATAGCTCCTAAATTCATGAAATTAAATCTAGCATAACATGTATATGTCTAGTCTAACATAGTCAAATTTGGGCTCAAGCAACCCTCTACAAAATTCACAATAAAATCAATATCAAAACTGGTAAAAAATGGAAGCAAGTAGAGACTGTTGAGCCTCTACTATGTACCCAAATTATAGTAGTGCTCTAGCATGACTTGGATAACATAACAACATGTAAATTTGACATATGTTGAAGAGGGGGATGAATTGAACATGTGTTTAGGCTTACCTTGCCCTAGGATTAATTGGATCTCCCACTTTTCTTCTTTTTCTTCCTCTTTTTTCTTGTGAATTAGGGTTTTTTGTTGTCAACCCTGTGTTACATGAATTTGAGGCTATTTAGTATAATGGAGGGCTTAGGTGGAAGGCTGGGATGATCCTTATCCTAAGTTAGGTGGAAGGCTAGGATTCAATCTAGGTTTTTTTAGGTGGATGGCTAGGATTAATTCAGCTAAAATGGGGTGGAGGGTGGGGATGTGCTTGGCTAAAATGAGATGGAAGGTGGGGATCTATTTGTGTTTGTTGGCATGGATTGATGAGGTGCAAGGGGAGCATGGGAGATGTCTTTTAAGGCAATCCCATTTGTTGCAATCTTCAAGAGTGTGGCATGGGATGCCAAGTGGGGGGGTTGGATTAGCTCTCTAGGGATTTGAAATTCAAAGGGAGGATCTAAGGGAGGTAAGTGAGAGAGAGAATATGAAGATTCTAATCCAAGGGCTGCCAACAATGGCTTAAGGATGATAATGCATTTAATGCAAAATATCTGATTTTTAGCTCACATGATGACTAGGGCTACTTTCTGATCTTTTTGAACCCTCTCTCTATTGTCACTCCTTGCGAGCTCCCGAGCTCAAAAGTCGGCCCAGTCAGTGTCAATTCTAGAGGTCATAGGTGCTCCGATCACACTAGTCCAGTCAGAACCAAATTATGAAAAGGGTAAGGGGGTGAAATCAGGGTTTTTTTGCCAGAAAAGCTCTTAGATTTAATTTGAAAGAGCAAGATGGTAAAATTGATTCAAGAGTAACCCAATGATGGATGACCCTGGGTCCAGGTGATTCACAGCTTCTGACTACACAATATTACAGTACCCAAGCCAGCAATTAGGTCAAAAACCATTTTTCAAGTGATTCAACAGAATTGGACAGGGAATGTTGTTGGGTTTTTTTTGTAAAATACCGCATGGGGCTGTACTTGTGGAATTTGAAGTTCGGGAAGTCTTAGAGCTACAGGAGCTAACAGATTGGTTGCTGGATTTTCGGGCAGTTGTCGAGAGTTTTTTGAAGCAAAGTCGCTTGAACAAATTAGGTTTCTATAGCTGCTTGAAGACAAGTGAAATTGAATAGCTAGACATTTCCTAAACCAGGGGTTTGTGAAATGCTTTATTGAGAACAGGGTTGGAACTAAGAACATGGCTTTGACCTTGTTGCATTCTGAGTCTGATAGAACTTTTAAAGGCATTCTACGTGCCAAATATAGACAAAATGTGCTTTTTTGGGTTTGGGCAGAAATGACTACTTGGGCCATGGATTTTCTATAAATTAGTGTGGGTTTGATAGTCTTGAGGTTCTAAATTTATAGTGGTGTACCCATTGACTATCTGAATTTCTGATTTCAGATGCATTCCTGGGAGTCGGTTGAGCACTTAATTTTTAGACCTAAGTTATCACTCTTTTTAGAGTATTTAAGGGAATCTTGGCAGATAGATTTTGTGAAAGTTCTTGCTCCTTAGACAACTTTTCTAAGGCCTCGCGAGTCTAAATAAATGGGCACCGATTGATCCTAATTTGGAGGTTTGATGAATATTTTGGTTCCATAAGAGTAAAAAGCGGGAAATGAGCCTTTTAACCTTCTAGGAAAGATTTGAGATTTCTTAGAGGTTTGAGACTTCAAAATTCTCTTATCAGACCTGAAGACTTTAAGCTAAGGCCGAGGCTAAGATATGGCGACTGACCTTTCTAAATTCGGAGATCAGATGAATTTCTAAGAGCTTTCACAAGGGTCATTTCTTGGTCAGGGTTATCATAGATTGAGAAATTGGTTATTGCCGTTCTCGAGCAGTGTTTAACCTATGATGATTTCCATAGAGTAGGGAGACTCAGGGATGCATAGGATCTGAAATTACTTCATTTGGACCACGGGAGAGGCTTTAGGGTTCCTTTGAGGGTCTAAGGGTCATTCTCTTAGTAGAAAGGGTAAAATGGTAATTTTTCACCCACGGGTCGAAAAAGGTGAATTCTTTGCCTGTGATGCTTCATGACGAGAAGGCTTATGTAGGCGGAGAAATTCAATGATCTAGATGACAGGTAGTGAATATTGAGTCTTTGAAGGCAAACTGGCAAAATTGTAATTTTTCTATCTATGATGCTTTGTTGGAGAAAGGCTTACAGGAGGTGGAAAACTTATTGATGACATGAATGAGGTTCTAAAATGTGGACCCTCAAAGTCCTATTGGTGCTTTTGAGTGGAATTAGGGTTTATCCTAAAAATTGCATATTTTGGGCTGTAATATGGTGCTTTGACTAGTTCATTTATGACTGGAGTATCTGAAAAGAATTCTTTAGGAATGCCTAACCTCCTAGAGTCTAGGCTTGCTCTCCCTAAGCCAAGGGTGCTTAGAGTCTTGATGTCTATATGTCATTATGCTGTCCTTATGCTATCATATGACTCAAGTCAAAATTTGGGTGCTGACATCTTCTAATTTCATCAAAATACAATTTAAATATAAACATATATATATTTTTATTTTAATTCTTACAAATTGTAGAGTTCCATCCATGTCAGAGGTAGGGACATGACATGACAACAAAGAAAGATTTTGAAATTCCATGAAAAGGAGTAACACCTCGTTCCCAATTTAGGTAAGTTTGGAGATTCAGACCCAACATCATTTTTCTACTTACGAGACCTCTGGTATTTTGAGCAAGAGGACTCACCTTAGTGCTATAATGGACTATACATGGTTTATGTGGGATTAAAAGGCCTTAGACATGGTTAGGTGGGACTTGGGAAGCCTAAAAAATGAATGACCGAAAAATTTAGAAATTGGCCGTAGTGATCGACCACCAAGACCATGATCGATCATCGGGTTATCAATCACCAAGAATGGTAATCGATCACGCTTAAGAAAAAGGACCTTGAATGAAAACCCAAGGCTTGTGCACCATAACCGTGGTCAATCACTAGAGAGGAAAAAAACCCCTCACGATTTATGTCAACATGTGATTTGTTCTAATTTCATGAAGGGCCCATGTGTGATAATCCCAAATCCTATTTTACCTCATTTATGTTAACATGGCTTTAAAAGAAAGAGGATTAGAAGGAGAAGAGGATTTTAGGAGAATTGGGAAATAAGAGGGGTTCTTCTTCTCCAAAGAGTTTGGTAAGCCCCAAAATCTCAAGTATAGCCTAATCCTTACTTTATTTTCATCTTCCAATCATATATTCTTATAGATTTGTGGGTTTTGACTGTGAATTTATGGTTTAATCTCAAAGGGAGAAAGGATTGCAAAAGTGAAGGAGATCTTAGTTAGAGACTCCCTTAGAGCAAATTTGTAAGTGGATACACATTTTATGCACACTCTTCCACTCTTAGGTTCATAGAAATGTGATATCTACTTTATGTTGTGAAAGTTTGTAGTTTGATCTCTCTAGAATTGGCTTTGGATCCTAGTTCCTTTGGCTTAAGCTTGATTAGAAGGTTTTTTACTCTATCTTCTTAAGTTTTGGAATATGTTTTTAGTTCCATGATGTTGGTTCCTTTGTTGGGAAAGTTTTGGTGATCTCTATGCTATGATGGAGATATTGGAGTTGGATTCTTATGGTTTGGATGGTGAAGAAGGTTACATGTGATGTGCCTTGGACTTCCCTTTGATTTCCTCTTGAATTCCTAAATTTATGGTTTTGACCCATTTTTTTTATTGCCATATAATTAGCTCTTTATGATTTTCAAGTTTTTTTTACATGCCTATGGATTCTCTATGTAAGCCTATTACTCACTTTGGTGGATTCTCTCTATCTTATGTTAATCCATATTGATTCATGCTATTTTTATTGATCCCCATGTTATAATCTTAGAAATTCTTTGTAATTGTGTTTCATCGATGATATTTTTGAATACTCCAAAAGTCCTAATGAGCATGAGGAACATCTGAGAATCACAGTGCAAACCTTGAGTGTCATTCCCCAAAACCTACACACAAAAATTGGGGTATAATAATAGATGTAGAAGTACACGTGCATGGCATTGCGGATCTTAGGGTGTGACATTACCCTTTCTTTGTGGAAGGGGTTCTTACTTATCTTATATTGCAGAGTATACTTTTTTTTTCATTTCTTTTATCCAATTAACATCATCAACTATCAACACATTCGTAGAGGAAAATAAAGAAACATCCATCATCATCAAGTGCAGTGGAACATATCATCATGCATTCTAAACTACGCAACAGAATAAACTAAAAGTCTCCAAAACATCTATAGCAATAAAATACAAATCTTAAACCATATAGCTAAACATAACCACAAGTATCTAAACCATGTCATAAAAGGGCCAACCAACTGGCCACATAACATTTGTCTTCTCATAGAAACAACTAAGTAACTAAACCAAAATCATGTCTAAACACAATCCCATCTCATACATGAAGGTACTTGAAAATACGACTAAACGTAAAGAAAATGAAGAGACTTAATCTCATCTCAAAAAATTCAAATTGGGCTAAACTTGCAAGGAAGCATACTACAGAGCAACACCTGAAATGGTGGTAAAAACATGAATAACCTATAAAGCCCATGAGAGAACATACATAATGTCCCATGGAACAAATCTGAGATGCACAAGTTGAACTAACTATAACAATGATAAAAATCTAGTAAAGGTGTCAGGAGTACAAAAGCTAAATCAACAAAACCTCATAACTGAAACAGATAATATGTAGCTCATAAGGAAAGTACACATGCAATGTAATGTCTGATACAAAAAATTCATGCATAAATAAGCCTTGGCACATTCCAAATGAGTTGCCTTAGTTAATAGATATCAAAATAGATGCATGTTCATGGAAGCCTAATTCAACTCTCAAACTGACATAACCCATGAAGGGTTTCAGCAAAACACACCTCGAATCAAAACAACTTAACCCCTATTGGATTCTATCAGCACCCAAATTTTGACTCGGGTCATGTGATAGCATAAAGATATCATAACGGTATCTAGGCATCCAGACTCTAGGCACCCTTGGTTTAGGCAGACCAAACTTGAACTCTAAGAGGTTAGGCATTCCCCAAGAAGTCTCTCCAAATACTCCAATCACAATGAACTAGTCAAAGCGCCTCATTACAACCTGAAACGCACCATTTCAAGACAAACCCTAATTTCTCACAAAGGCATCAATAGGACTTTGAGGGTCCACATTTAAGAACTCACTCATGTTGTCAGTAATTTTCCCAACCTCCATAAGCCTTTTCTCAGTAAAGCATCACAGGTGAAAAAATTACCATTTTTACCCCTATTTGCTATATCCATGATTAATTTTAGAAATTTTTTTAAACCCTAAAGGCTCTAGAATCGAGAAATCTAGTTGCTAGATTTTCTCAATAACTGACGCCTGTTTTTTTTTTTTAAGAATTAAAAACAAGCATTGGGAAAAATAGGCACCAGGGAGGAGAACAGGTGTTGAGATCTGGGACCCACCCTAGGGAGCCCTGACCATCCCTAAGCCTATTCCAAGCCATGTTCTAATATCTAGAAGTCATCCCTGTGTATCAGCACCTTTGTGGGCCCTTTTTTCCCCTCAACACTTGTTTATTGAGAAAACAGGAGTTGAACAGGAATTCAGGCGTTGGGATGTTTTTCAGGTGTTAGGCTTGGGCCTTAAAAATCATATTTTTCAAAAAACTAATTAAGCATGAGTCTGCCCTAGGGTTAGCCCTAAGACCCAGGAGAAGTTCCTCCCTCTGGGCCCCACTTGGGTGGCCAAAAACCCAAGAAAGTTGCTGGTTTTATACCCAACGCCTATTTTCCCCTTAAATTAAATTCAGGCATTGAGAAAACAGGCGTCAGACCAAAAAACAAGCGTTAGGCCTATAACCGATGACTGACTGGCCGGTTTTGGGAGATCATATCTCCTTGTGGCCTGAACCCAAGACCCCTAGGGTTGCACAGTGGAACCCTAGGAGACTTCCCCTGTCCTTAAGTCAGGGTTCCATAGTGTTGGGACCCCTCCAAACACATTAAACAGTGCCACTAAAGTTGATTAGGTTGCTCAATGCTAGTTTTCACCTTGAATTAAATTTAGGCGTATGGAAAACAAGCGTTGAGATGTAAAACAGGCGTTAGGCCTATAACTAAGAAAATTCACCTTTCTTTTTTCACCCCTTTTCCTAGGGTTGATTCCAAACCCTAAAAGGGCCCACAACAAGCCACTTAGAGGGGTCAACCATCCCTCTAAAGACCCAAAAACTTGAGGGGTTTTCCTATAGATAGAAAAAATCAAAGTTAGAAACAGTTTCAGGATTGTTCACAAGCCGACGCCTGTTTTCACACTGAATTAAAATTTAGGCGTTGAGAAAACATGAGTTGAGAGCTAAAGCAGACGTTAAGCCTGAGAAGAACCCAGCTTCAAACCAATCCATTCCATAGACATATTTTAGGATATCTTCATTACAAATACCTCTTTTAGCTTTCCCAATTATCATAGTACGGTTAACTATACACTTGCAATTTTCAAGTGAACCGAATACCTGAACTTTACCGAGGAGACAACACTTGAGTAGTGTCTGCTACGTCAGAGTGGCCAAGTCTAGTCAACCTACCCTTTCACTACATTTCAACCCGTCCCGACCTTTTACGGTCTTCACCTTACCTTAGGGTCATGTAGCAATGGTTCACGACTCAAAGACCCTAAGACTTGGTCATAGCCCAGTTAGGTTCTCAAAATCATGTACCTTGGTACAATATAGTCCTGACCCCCATTTAGCTAACTTGTCTACATTTTGTAGCAGTGCGGAGTACTCTGTAAGTATACAAATAATCTAAAATGAATCTACCCTATATCACTCTCACAGTCAGACATACTTGACTACCGAGATTGACACACACAACAAACCCCCAGAACTACATACAGTTTGATCCCGATAAAACCCTAGGAACACATGAACCATAAGATCGGGAATGTAGGCAGCTCGAGACTATGTCTCAGGTTCAACTGTAATGATCACACCACAGGGGTGGTCTAAACCAATAACTTTATACTTAATAAGCATGGACTTTAACATAATTTAAAACATGTACGAATGAGAGAAGCCGCCTTAAAAAGACGGTTATTTGGGGTGCCTAACACCTTCCCCAAATGCAATTAAATAACTTACCCTAAATCTCAGGAACTCAGACCAGTACAAAGAGTCAAAACCTTTAGACCCCCGGGTCTAGACTTCTCTTATTCTCTCGAAGATGAGAACCGATGTCCAACTCCATTAGTTAAGCCTGAGTTGGTGGCTACTCCAAGAAAAGCCTAACCTTCTTGTAAAAGTGTTAGCGACCTGTCACACAACGGCATCACGCGTCGAAGAGTGGGCCCGGAAACCACGGGTGGGTGAGGGCATCCGAACCCCTCCTGAACGCCGATGTCCACACTTGGGCATCGTTCAAACCAGTGTCCACGTAGGAGAACGATGAACCTAGTGAAAGGCGACGAGGTTGATGAGGAAGAGTAGGCATAAGGTGACGAAGTAGATGATGATGACCATGGTGTGACCGAGCCAGATGATGGAGATCTCCTCTCACACTCTCTTGTGGTGAGGATATTATTATTAGCACCAAAGTGAGAGGGACACCCACAGAGGCGCATTTTTTTCAAGATTAGATGCATTATCAACCGAAAGGTCTGTGATATTAGTGACAGCACTGAGATTATTATGTCTCAAACTATGGTTTCGAAGCTTGGCTTAAAGACAGAGAAGCACCCCTCGCTGTATAGTATTGGGTGGATCAAGAAGGGCGTCGAATCAAAGATAACACGTATTTGTCGTTTCTCTTTCTTTATTGGAAAAACTTATCTTGATGAAATTGTGTGCGATGTGGTGGAGATGGATGCCTGCTACATGATCTTGGGGAGACCATGACAATCTGATGTTGATGCCACTCATAGGAGTCGAGACAATGTTTATATATTCAACAAAGGGGGACAAAAAATTATTCTAGTACCTTTTAAGGGGAACAATTCACCCAAAGCTTTAAAAGTTGAGAGTAAGTCTTTTCTTCTTTCTAAAAACAAAGACTTTGGAGCAAAGGTGGAGGATACATGGGAGATTCATGTATTAGTCATGCAAGGAGTGGTGCAGGCAAAATTCATTGTGATTCTAGAGAAATTACGACCAATGATTGATGAGTTTAAAGAGATCACTCCAGAAGAACTACCTCATGGTTTACCTTCGATGCGGGACATACAACACCACATCGACCTGGTACCACGCTCCAGCCTACCTAATCTCCCACACTACCGGAAGAGTCTGAAAGAGAGTCAAATTTTGCAGGAGCAGGTAGATGATCTTATACGAAAGGGATTTAGGAGAACATGAGTCGTGCTGTATCCGCTCTATTGATTCCGAAGAAAGATGGTAGTTGGCGCATGTGCGTAGATAGTTGAACCATCAACAAAATAACAGTCAAATACAGGTTTCTCATACCACAGTTGGAGGACATGTTAAATATGCTGAATGGATCAAAGATTTTTACAAAGTTGGACATGCGGAGTGGGTACCACCAGATTCGTGTGAGACCTGGGAATGAATGGAAGACTGCGTTCAAAATAAAAAAGGGTTTATATGAGTGGTTGGTGATGCCTTTCGGACAATCCAACGCTCTGAGTACCTTCATGAGGCTGATGAATCAGGTATTAAAACCTTTCATTGGCAAATTTGTCGTTGTTTATTTTGATGACATTCTAATATATAGTCGGACTGAGTTTGAAAATATGGCACACTTGAGGGAGGTTTTAACAGTATTGTAGGAAAATAAATTGTATCTCAATCTGAAGAAGTGTAATTTCATGATCGATAGTTTATTGTTTTTAGGGTTTATAGTGAGTGTTGATGGCATTCGAGTTGATGAGGAAAAGGTGAGTCATTCGTGAATGACCAACTCCTAAAATAGTAAGTGGAGTTCGCAGCTTCCATGGTCTAGCAACCTTCTATAGGGGTTTGTTATAAATTTTAGTAGTATTGTCGCACCCATCACTGAATGCATGAAGAAATGAAAGTTTCAGTGGGGAGAAGTAGCAGAGCAGAGTTTTGCTTTGATTAAGGAGAAGTTGTCCACTACACCAGTCTTAGTATTACCGAGCTTTGAGAAGCTCTTCCAGGTAGAGTGTGACGCTTCCATTGTGGGGGTAGGTGTTGTGCTGTCACAAGAGGGTTGCCCAGTGGCATTCTACAGTGAGAAGCTTAGTGAGGCATGCAAGAAGTGGTTGACATATGAACTGGAGTTTTATGCAGTCTTTCGTGCTTTAAAACATTGGGAGCATTACTCGATTCAACGTGAGTTTGTGTTATTCACTGACCACCAAACATTAAAATTCATTAACAGTCAGAATAACATTAATTGAATGCATGCCAAGTGGGTTTCTTATATTCAGAAATTCTCATTTTCTCTGAAACACAAGTCAGGACAGCAGAACAAGGTCGCTGATGCATTGACACTACGCGCGTCCTTGTTAGTGATATTGCGGACTGAGGTTATTGGTTTTAACTGTCTAAAGGAGTTGTATGAAGAAGATGACGACTTTGGGAGTATTTGGATCAAGTGCTAGAATGGAAGGTCGGTAGAGGGTATGCTGATTCAAGATGGATATCTGTTTCGTGGTAGTCAATTGTGCATCCCAAAAAGTTCACTAAGGGAACAGATAATTCATGAGTTGCATGGTGGTGGTTTGGGTGGACATCTGGTACGAGACAAGACAGTGGCCCTGGTTGAGAGCGGTATTATTGGCCTTAGTTGAAGAGGGATGTGGGCAATCATGTTCGCAAGTGCCCAATTTGTTAAACGGCAAAAGGTCAGTCTCAAAATACAAGCTGGTACCTAGCTTTACCAATTCTAGCATTGCCCTAGGTGGATCTTGAAAGGAAGTTTACCGTTCTTGAACATAGAAATTAGTAAAATTCATTTAAACAACCACATAGCTAGATATGTTTTCCCATGATCATTATATGAATCTCTGAGATCTAATCTTAAAGGAAGTTTAAGAAGAATACCTCAATAGCTAAACCGGACACAAGAATCCAATCCGACCCGGTCTCCAAAGTATCCACACC
>JAOXJP010280063.1:0-19560 GCA_025762735.1 Platanus orientalis | reverse complement strand
AAGCCGCCCTAAAAAGGCGGGTATTTGGGGTGCCTAACACCTTCCCTAAATGCAACTAAACAACTTACCCTAAATCTTAGGAACTCAGACCAGTACCTGTTAAAACCCCTAGACTCCCGAGTCTAGACTTCTCTTCTTCTCTCGAAGATGAGAACCGATGTCCAACTCCATCGGTTAAACCCGAGTTGATGGCGACTCCAAGAAAAGCCTAACCCTTTTGTAAAAGGGTTAGCAACCTCTCACACATCGGCATCACGCGCCGAAGAGTGGGCTCGAAAACCACGGGCGAGCGGGGGCATCCGAACCCCTCCCAAATGCTGATGTCCACCTCCCAAAGATATTTCTACATATGTGGGAAATACCTCCAAACTATTCAAACACTTAAGACAACACCTCCTAACTATCCATACACTTGGGACAACACCTCCCAAACCGAATCCTCTAGTGAGATACCATATTCTATTTCACGTATTTATAAGTGAAAAAACGCATCCCAACACATATTTGCAAGTAGGACTTCCCTCTTAAATGTAACATGTGATAACACTTCCCCAAACATATACATACAAAAATAAATAACTCATTATATTCTTTTTCAAGTGGAATAACCCATTCCCTTATGTTCTCATCACCTAATAATGGATGAGCACACACTTCCTTTTAACCTAAGTGGGATATCCCCTCCCAAGATATCTACCTTTTTCATAACACATGAATCTAATCGAGATTCACTTCACACAACCATGTGGAATACAATCATCCTAATGGCTTCAAGGCCATTTCCCTCAAAAGGGGCTCATCACATATCACATAAATCCAATCAAAACTCTCAAACACACATTCATATAATTTTGACCAATCTTTTTCCCATTCAAAATGTGTAAAAATACTTCTCTATATCTACATCATATTTTGGAGATAAATCCAAAAACACAATATCATATGCTTGACCCATCTCAATAAAATACAGGGAACTATGGAATCCTAAACATTTTTAACACCAATGTAATTAGGAATAAAGCATACTAATACAAACACTTCAAAATAATTGTAGAAATCCATAAAAAAAAAAAAACCTTTTACAAATCTTTTATAGTAAATATTGATGAATCTATATATTCTAATAACCAAAATATATTAAATAGATGCAAATCTCAAGTGTAAACATGGGGATTCTAAGATTCTAACATGGGAATCAATAGAATTTACACAAACCAATATAGGCTATCAAGAAATAGAAGGAATCCACCAAAGAGAATAATAGGCTCATGCAAAGAATGTCGCGCCCCGAAACCCATACCAGTAAGGTCTTGAATTTTAGCACATGACATTACATCATTCATTCATTTATATCATGTAAATTGCTTATAATTGTTTTTGCTCATTTTTGTTTCCATTCATACGCAATGGAATTGCATATCAAAATTATAACCATCCACATTCTCATAAATTAACCTATAATAAATTTTCATAGTTTCCATAATCCTGGAATTAATCCATAAACATAGTCCTGAAATATAATTCATAACCATAGTCTAACGTTTCCAATAAAATAAATTAGTATTATGATAGAAACTAAACCATCAACTGAAAATCAAATATCAAATCTAAAATTGAAATCCACTAACTTATTACATCCTTGAATTTAAACTGAAACAACTAATCCAAAATAAATAAAGTCTCTAAACTGAAATAACTGAATCAATGTCTCATGGCATAATCAAAATATGTCAATCTTTCCCATCCTGCTTACCCGAACTGCTATGCAACCACCTCCTCATCGTCTATGGTGTCAAATTAGGGTGAGCTTGACAAACTCAATAAGAAAGTAGTAAACTAAAAAGTAATTGGATCAAGACTTAGCACAAATTAAAACAAAACGGATAGTTGCATTCTTTTAACAATATACGAAACTGAATTATCTAATCATATAATTGAACTGAAACAATTAAAGCATATACATGTAGATGGTCTAAACAGAGCAATGCAAATACATATAATGGAACTGAACATAACATAACATTTAAATCAGATGCATAATCCAATATAGATAACGGTTACACCATTTAATCCCCGGTAAAAAGGTCCAGATACATCATTTAATCTCCTATGAGAAGGGCTAGACACACCATTTAATCTCCGGTGAGAAGAGCCAAACATACCATTTAATCTCCGATGAGAAGAGCCAAAATAGTTCACACCATAAACCAGATGTGATGGGTATTAACATATATCTCCCTTGATGACAAAGGGTGTGGCTTATAACAAAAAACAATCACAAAAACATTATAGAACATATAGCAATTAATAATAGAAACATAAACAAATTCATAATACTTTTAAATCAAAGATGTTTGATCCATCTAAGGATGGAACTATAGAACAAATCAAATTTCTCAATAACAATTAAGAACATATCACATCCAGATCCGATAACAAACATATGATGATCTTACAAAATAAAGAGAATAGTTTCTATGATAATAAGGAATCACAAACCTAAAACTAAGATCACTTATGTTTTTTGAAAATATAAAAACCCTCTTTTAAAACAACAATTTCAAAACATTAAACGGATTAAAATTCGAAGCATAACTATTAATAACATGTAGAACATAAATCAAAACATGCTAAAACCTAACAAGTTTGCAAAATAAAACAAGGTGCTTTTATGTTCTTGAAAATCAAAAAATCCCCTTTGACAACCATTGTTCTTAGCTTCAAAACTATTTAAAAATAAGAGTAGATCTGTACAAAATGAGATTGAATCACTTCTATAAACCTAAGAGAATGAAAACAAAAGTTAGTTTAATGTTCTCTTACCTCTTCATGTGAAAAAACATTTCTAAGCTTTCGTTCTTTAGAAAAATCCTCAAAACCTAGTTTTTTCTCTCTTTTTTCTTCCTTTTCTCTTCCTCTTGTTCTTAATCTTTTCTTTAGGGTTTCTAGGTTTCTTTAAATTAAAAAAATCTATTATATAGACCCACACAAGGTCCCACATGTTTTAGAAACCCAAAAGGCAAATGAAAGTCGTGTAGCGACTTTCTTTTTTCGATCCCGCAACCAAGCGATAGATCGGGGGTGCCCGATTGATCAGGCTACTAAGCCAATCCATTGGGCATACCCTAGATCGGTCGGACCTCCCAGCTGATCGATCGGGGTCATCTCGATCGATCAGGCAAAGCCCAATAAATTCTTCTTCTTTTTTTCATTTTACCCCTTCTCACTAAAACATCTACAACTTTTTCGTTTAGGGTCTGTTTTGCTTGCGGTTTTTACGTTAGATTATAGACTTTCATACCTATCCAATGATATAAAAAAAAGATTCATATATTCTTCCTTTATTTTCATTGGTGTATCTCTAAAGTTATGTTAATTTACAGATCAGTACATGTGCATTTAAATAGTTCTAGTTGTGTGCAAAACATCTATATTATGCATATAAAGTATAGATATGACACGTGTACAAGATATGTGTGAACATGTGTGGAGTGTTACAAATAATCTAAGGGCATCCATAATACATGTAAAATGTAGAGAAAATAACCATATGACATTTTATCAAACATGTAAAGTGTAAGAATTTAGGAATTCGTAAGAAAATCAAAGGGGTAATCTAAATCACACCACTAAAACCTTCCAAATCACACATCTCAAGTAACTCAAGCTCCTAAATCCTTCCAAATAGATTAGAGATCAACCAACCCATCCAACAAGCTCCATCACCAAGAAAATAGTTTCATAACCCAAGAAACAATGGAAACAATGGAGAAATTACCATTTAACATGCTCACATTAAAAAAACTATGATCAAACACCAAGAACTATCAATCACAAGGAGAATAAAGATGAATCCACCAAAATAAAGCTTATACACAACCACTCTAAGAACCTAAGAAGGGAAAGTGAGTATAAATTGCATATTCACTCACCCAATGCTAATCATCTTTGTCTTGAAGAGAAATCTCTTCCAAAACTCCCTTACCTATGTCCAACCTTTCTTCCTCTATAATAAAACAATGTATTTCATGGATAAAATACATAAATTAAGGTAGAGAATGGAAAACATCAACTATTTTAGGCCAGATCTAGGTTCTAACAACTTATCCAAACTCGAAGAAGAAAAATCTTCTCTCCCTTCTCTCAATCCTCCAACTTCTCTCTCACTCTTCCTCTTTATTTTCTAAGGAGTCTAAATGACTCAAATGAAGTCTAATAGGGTTTAGAATTCGTTTAAAATAAGATCCCACATGTGTAAAGGTCCAATGGATGGAAGCCACATCACTAAATGGTAAAAATAACAATTTTTGTAACATTTCAGCATTTTTTCCTAGTCCTGACTAGTCAGGAGTTTGGTGACCGGGCAAGGCTCTTCCCAAGGGTGATGCCCTATCTCTTTAACTGGTCAAACATGGGTCAGGGTTTTCAACTCAAACACCCTATAGTAAAATAGTCATAACTTTCTCTAGAAAACTCATTTTCATAAACCTTTTAAAGCGTTGGAAACTAAACTCCTAGAGCTTTCCAATGGTATATAATTTTCTAAATAATTCATTTGGGATTGGTATAGATTTACCTTTGAAGTTATCTCAAATCTGTGGCCCTGTCAACACAAACACCTTAGGGAAAAATGATTATTACTTTTTCTAGAAAACTTTTATTCACACACCATTTATTTTGCTGGAAATTAGATTCATATCTTTCCAATAATGTATGGTTTGAACTCTAATTCTTTTAGGATTGGTACAGGTTTGCCTATGAAGTTACCCTAAATTCACTCTTAGGACAACTTTAGGACTTGACAAGTTCGGGACTTTCTTTGTTTTCCTCACTTTTAATTCATTTTATTAGATCAAAAACACCATAAATGACTCCCTAAAAATGTTTAAAGACAATTTTACCCTTATAAAAGATAAATTACATTTTTACCCCTTATGAGTGTTATAGGGTGTTACAGTCCCATTTTATAAGGAGTCCCAAAAACCGAAGAGATAAATCACATGTATAGGGCCAAATTCCAAAATGCAATGAAGATGCTTAACCCAAAGACACAAAGAATGCTTATAGAGGTAAAACCCTTTTTCATGCCAAATTTTGCCAATGATAAAACCAAATAGTCCAAGTGCTTCCAACACTCGTGTAGAAGTCCAAATAAGATGTCTCATGAATACTGAAGTAAATAATGTTGAAAGCAACATGTTCATGCCACCAAAAGCCAACAATAGATTCAAATCCCAATGTAGTACACAAATTTTCTAAAATTTTAACACGTGAATCAATAAAATTAGCACAATTTAATATGAATTAACATAGAGTAAAGAAAATTCACCAAAGTGAATAATAGACTTATGTAAATAGTCCGAAGGCATCCAAAAGACATGTAAGTCATGAAGAACTAATCATACGACAATTCAACAAATAGGTAAAGAGTAAGAAATTAGGAATTCCAAAAAGAAATCGAAAGGTAAACCAAGATACACTACATAGAATCTTCTAAACCATCCAAATCATATGAAACCAACTCCAAAACCTTTTCAAATAGAATAGAGATCATCAAACTCACTCAACAAAGATATCACCATCATGTAATAAGTTCCATATTCCAAGAAATCTTGAAAACAATATAGAGAATCCTTCCTGACATCATGAAAACAATGTAGAGATTCCTTCCTAACATGCTTAAATCAAATGAAACTAGAATCCAACTCAAGAAAACCAACATTCTCAAGAGGAATAGATGTAAATCCATCAAACAAAGCTCATTCTCAACAAATCTGAGATCCTAGGAAAGGAAAATGTGCATGGAATGCATATTCATTCACCAAATTAATTTTATTGATATTGAAACCACAAATCTTTGAAATATAGAATGAAAATCACACTTCTATAAACCTAAGAATGGAAAAGTGAGCATAAACTACATTTTCACTCACCAAATGCTTCAAATCTTACTTTTAAGAAGCTCCTCTTTCACAACTCCTTTTTTTTTTTTTTTTTGCAATCCCTTCCTTCCTCTAAGAGTAAATAACAATTTCATGGTTAGCATCCATAAACAAAGATAAGAAACTATAAATAATTCTTAATTTAGGCTAGATCTAAGCCCTAGCACTTACCACACACTTGGAAAAGAAGATCATCTCTCTTCTCCCAAGTTTTTCCTAAGCTTTTTCCTCTCTTCCAAATTTTCTTCTCTTATGCCCTAGCTTTAAAAGAAGTAAATATATGGTTTTGGGATCAACTCATGTGAGCCCCCCACAAAATAGGACAAAATCACGAGTTGGCCTGAATCCTTAGGTGGATTTTGGCCAAGGGTGAGCACTCAAGGTCACCCCCCATGACTCCCCATGACTATTGCCATGTCCTCACGAGCGCTTAGGGTCACTCACATGACCGCTCGCGTGACACTCGCCCTGAGTGAAAAATCACAAAATAGAACTTCCCACTTTCTGAAATTTCCCATGAGTGCTCAACCTCACCATGAGCTCTCACGTGGTGTCACAAGCCCTCAGGCTCTCTCAGTTAAGAAACTTTCCATTCTCTTGGTTTCTCCTTGGGTCCTTAGCTCATGTTTGGGTCTCAAGATCCCTGAGGCTAGTCCTCAAGATCATGTACACTATGGGTTTCACAAATTGACATATGGTGTCGGGTCCGGGTTTATAAACTTACCAAATTTGGGTACTGGATGTACACCGAGCCTAAGCCAAGTCTGAGCTTTGCCTTCATATGACAAGCTCAAACTGAACTAGGCAAAGCTTAGCTTGTTGACATCCCTAATGCCTCTAAGGATTAGGTATGACCCCCTAGGTTAGCCCAAAACATCAAGGGCTGACACATCAGCACCGAAATGTGAAAAGCTTCCCCCAAAAAGTGTAAATCACTTTTTTGACACTGATGTGTCAACCCCTGATGTTGATCTGACCTAAGTATGACCTAAGGAGGTCACACCAAATCCATGATGCCCTAAAACGTGCTTGGTGAAGATCATATAGCGAAAGATACTAGATAACCCTCCTAGAAAAGGAACAATGTTCTCTACACCCAAAAATTGTCTACTCTCGTGCTCCCAAAAACAAGGCTACCATGTGATGATTATTTTAAAAAATCCTTTTACAATTTTGACCCTATACACCCCAACTTTTGTGTTTAGAGCATGGGAGCAGACAATTTTTGGGAGTAGGACATTTGTTCCCCCCAAAATAATATTTTGTCCAGGATGTACCCTTCACCCCCTCACGGGGGTATGGGACCCACACCAAAAGTTCATGGGGCTACACACCCCTGTGAGGGGGCCAGTGGCTGAGCCAGGAATTTATCTTTGTGGGGGGGTGAACTAAAACTATAATGATTATTTTTTTTCTTTTTCACATACTATATAGTCTACTATATATATACACAATTCAAGATGCAGTAAGATATTTTATAACCCAGTAAACACATAAAAAAAATGTCAACGCATATTGCATGCACCATCATATTCTTATACATAAATAGTTTGAACATTAAGACTATGACAAGAAAGACTGGTAGATATTTCATTCTTAACAATCAAGCCAATGTATCTTCAACATGAGCAAGATCAATGAAACATTCTTGTATAAAACTATATTTGTCAACAAATCTCAAAACAAGATCCATTTGTTCTCTCTTGGAATCATCACACACGTCATCAACAATAATGCAACATTTGGAATCCCCAATACCTTCACGGATCTTATTCCACATGATTGTGTATCATGTAAACTAAACCTATGCATTTGACACCCTTAGTGGCTTTGGTGGGATTCATCTTTGTTGGTAATTTGATGAGTTTAAATATTGTAGAAGAAACCAAATGGACAAAGGACCCCCTGCCTAATACTTGATCTTACTAGTTTTGTAAACAAGTCAAGCTAATCCAAACTACGTTCATCTTAAATTTTTCATATGAGGGATAAACTAGACTTAAACTTGGCCTATTAAAAATTTGTTAGGGCTAGGGCTAGGGCTAGGGCCAGGCTCAAGCTTACCTCAACTCAAATTTTCTCACTTCAACCCAAATTGTAACATGAAGCTATATAAGTAGTCAAATTTGCAACACCACAAATATCATAATCTAAAATCAATAAAATTAAAAAGAAACTTCGTATTATGGTTTACTAAATTATTATTTTTTACTTATATTAAATACAATTATCTAAATAGTCCGAACCTATACTGATCTAAGCCCGTTATAATTCGTCTTGTACTCGTTTAGTGCAATGATCAAGGCTTGAGTTTCAGGTAAGCTTGTGAACAAAAACAATTGAACTCAAACTCAAATAATGGCAATCCATGAAGGGGCATACGTGTACATTCATCATATACATTCACAATAACAATATGAGGGACTCTTTTTGAAAACTAAAAATACCATGAAGAGGCATTCATGTACATTCATCATATATAAACTTTTGTAAGATTTTTTTTTCTCTTGTGGTAGAAAGGAGGATTGATTAATCTATATACATTTACAATAATAATATATTTTATCTTATGATATGATTATTATTGCTATTATTACTTTTAATTAATTAATTATCAATAATTTTTTGTTCAAAATTGGAGAATGTAAAATATCCAAGAATAAAATATATTCCAACATACTGTGGTTTTTACTTCAAGGACAAATGTTTTGCCTAAGATTTTGTATGTCCTACTGTGTCCTGTGCACAAAGGTTGAGTGCATAACGTAAAGATACAGTTTTTATATGAAAAATTAGGTACCCATAGAAATGCGGTTTATAATGTTAAAATAGTTTAAAGTATTCAAATGAACCTTTGTTCTTCATTTAAAAGAGGCACCAAATTCAAAAATAAATCATTGTCAACCTGTGGTAGAGGACATGATAGGACATACAAAATCCTAGACAGAATATTTGCTCCCTTTTGATATTCTGTCCAGGATACCAAGGGCCGTCATATGGAATATAACAAGTGGGCGATGCACTTTTTGAATATGAAATATGCATTTTATTCTATACGATGGCCCTGGTGTTGTGAACACCATACTTAGACACCAAATCTTGGACCGAAGATCCTTCCACTTTTATTAATGGTATTTTGTTTTTTCCAATGGCCATAGTGGTTAGGACTTAGGATTCTCTCAAAAGTTTGGGGGGCCATGGCCGCCTCCCGCCCCCATTTGGTTCCACCACTGAGGGGGGAATGTACATCCTAAACATAGGGCTGGAATTAGGTACGAAAAATTGCTTTTCCTGATGTATTAGGTTGACATCAGGGGGCTGAGTATCAGTACCTAAAAGTGACTTTCACTTTTTGGGGGGTGTTTATCACTTTTCTGCACTGATGTGTCCACCCCCTAATGCCATCCTAATACATCAGGAAAAGCAGATTGCCGTGTATAATCTTTTCCGCTAAACATAACATTATTACTCTTTGCTCCCTCCTAGAAATCGTTTTTCTCTCTTCATGGATTTGTGTCCTCACCAAAGATTGTAGAAGTCATAGTTTGCCCTTTGAGGTGAAGCATTTAGTAATCCCTGTACTCATGGTTTGTCAATGTGAGACAACTGATATTGACACACTTACTTATATTGACACACTTTTCCCTCTGAACCGTACATTTAGTTGACTAAATGTAAGCGATCTTTTAGAAAAAACAACAAATCAGCTTAATTGACTGTTCGTAAACATTAGATAGATAAATAGACCTTTTTATTGAACATCGTACTTGTACTTATAACTTTAACGAAAGGCTACAATCGATTAAGTGCGGCGGTTAGCGTCATCTGATCAGGCAGAGTTCTGAAATAAAAAATCTCCAAGGTGGAGCCTACAAAATGATCACTTCCATATACTTAACTTATTTTATTGGAGTTGTACTATAAAATAAAATAAAATTAAGATGGCTTATACTTAATGTATGTCTATTACAGTAGAACTCTGGTTTTTGGGTACATCATTGTCATTTTTCAAAGAGTGAATTTGATACAATTTAGAAAGTGCTTAAAGTTGGAATGACATTAGGGCTGACTAATCAGTGCCGAAAAACAAGGAATGATTAGCTGAAGCAAATTTTGCTGTAGGTTTTTGTAACATAGCAAAAAAGCATGGTTATTTTGTCTTTTTAACAAGGGTTATTTTATATTTTAACATGAGACTATCTTTTTTGTTATGTTACAAAAAGTTACAGCAAAATTTGTTACAGCCAATTATTTGGCAAAACTTTTTTGGAGGGATATTTTTCACTTTTTAGCACTAATGTGTCAACCCTGATGTCATTCCAACTTTAACCACTCTCTAAGTTGTATTACCAAATCTGGAGGGTCACAGGAGAGAGGGTAGGATACTTATCCCTGAGGAGCATACCTGCCTAGTGAATGGCTTTTTTTTTTTCTTCTTCTTTGTTGGGTGGTACCCATCTAGTGACTTAAAGAGCATTAAATTGTGGTTAAAATTATAACATGAAGTGCAAACAAATAAAAATGAAAAATAGACAATCAATAATCTATGCTAGAAGCCTGCCAATACCCCCAAGTGTGGGTAGGCTCTTAAGTCTTAGCAGAGACGGCAGGGTTAAAATCCATTTCATGGAAATTTCATATCGGCGAGGACAGAGAAAAGAAATCATCATCATTATCAGCATAGCATCCTTTGTTGGCTAACTGTCAATCAGCGTTTTTGGTTTTAATGGTAGGCCAAAAACCTAGGCCTCCACAAGGTTACTTGGGAGGGAGACTCGCAGCTAAAGACCTGTTAAGGTCCTAGCATTTTCAGAGCTAGATGGACAGCGTGACAGAAAATGTGTTCCACGAAACCCTTAGCAGGTCTTTAGAGCATTCACATTTGATTATGCATATTTTATCTATTTTGTCTTTTAAAAATATTATTTTTTCTATTTTAGATTATTTTGGTGCAATAGATGATACATCACATTATTTATTTTAAAGGATAATTTATTTAAATATTATTTTTTAAATGACAGTTTTAGAGACATTGACCAGTCTTAATAATTTTCAAACAAAAGAAGAATAAAAAAATAATTTTAAGAAATACCTAATGCTACAATTAGAGAGTGATAATAACAACCTATATATTTTGTTCCAAAATACATAATACGGATATAAGACATTTTTTTGTGTTTTCAACCTTTTTTGCTCTCTACTTTAGAAAAAAAAAGCTATTTTAAATAACTGAATGCGAATGCTTTTTAACAAACAGGACAAATTCATGGGGCTAATAGCTAATGGCTTGAAAAACAATCCCAACAGATCCCTGGAGTGATTAGACCACCGTTGATTATGACGTTTTTAGTTTGTTTTCTGATTTGGAGGTTAGATATGTTAGGAGATAAGCCAATGCTGTGCCATATTTCGGTTAACCAGGCCAAATTGTTTAGTGGGTTTCTCTTCAAACTTTTAATTGAAAAATCAGTGAGCTTTGACGTAAGGGCTTCCGTGATAGCCCCCCTCTGATTGCAATGAAAGCCTTCTTTTACCAAAACAAAAAGAAAGGGAAAACATGTTCTTTAGGTTAACTGGTGGTTGGAGAAAGGTGGCAATGGAACTGCACAAAAAGAAGGAAAACATGTTTTCTCTATAGGTTAATTGGTGGTTGGAGAAAGGTGGGCAATGGAGCTGTACAAGGACAAAGGCCATTAATAAGCGGTACATTCAATACCTGCTTTATTGAACCAAGTATAAATGTCGGTTCTAGGGTTTTTCCCACTTAGGCCAACATCATGTATTGACAGCCACACAAGGTGGGACCGGGACTGAGCCGGGAGAACCAAACCAAAGTGGACAACTCCACAGAGCAATGCATATGAAGGGATTTGATCCTGAGTCTTCCATACGGAAGATAGATGCCACAGGGAGGGGTTTTGTGACTTTTCAAGTCTTGGTAGTGTGGGGTATTCTTGTTTTTAGCTTGTTGGCTACTATGAAGGTTAGGGTTAGAGGACTTGTTGGAGCTTTAGGATTTATGGTCCCTTGACTGCCTTCACGAAGGAGCTTATTTTTTGAATATTAGGTTAGGGTTTGAGGTGCTATTTGGATCATTTCAGGGTTTGTAATCTTCTGCTGATATTTGAGCTTGTTTATGATTTGTTAAATCTACATGCATTTTGGTTTAAGCTAGCCATAGGTACTATTTTTTTTCCTCAACTCTACTTTTAAGGGCTTTGTATATGTCAACAATGAGGTTTAAGGGTTTTGTGACTCTTAACCATAGTAACCAAAACTCAACTGCAAATCAGTTTATTTAATTATGTAGTCAAATCAATCTGAATTTCCCTTGGATCACAACACAGTAAGTCAACCATTAAATTAAAACTAAATAAATCTCTGATTTAATTAGGGCGTTCACATTCAACTCTCATTTGAAACCATCTCGTTTGCAAAAAGAATAGTTCATATGCTAGTGAAAGGTTGTGTTAACTGGGATTCAAAACCAAATTTTCGGATAGGGGGCACAGAATTGTTTTATGAGCCAAATTGTCCTAAACAAGGCATATTTACGCAACGTATGTCACGATATCTCAACACAAGAGTATTAGTTTATGGCCTTCAAGAGTCTCGAGCATATAGCAAGGATGTGACTTGTTAAAGCTACGCCATCTCTCTAAGCATCCCAGAAATGTTTTCTCATGAAGATATGAATTTTCCCATGTTTGATCATACACGAGCGCATAGGGGCACTTTTGCATGCCAAGGCAATGCAGTACTATAATAATATGATCTTAGTGTAATTGCATGCTCAATGAACGTTGGTTATTTTATAGCTATTTGAAGAAAGGGAGCGGATTCTCTGCTGGTGAATCAGCAGGAAGTTCCTGCTGATTTAACCACCCAGCGACACCTATCTGATTTGTTTTTGGTAAAAGCTCCCGATTTTTTTCCTCCTTTTCCTTCCAAATATGTGTCCCGGTGTCATTAAACTCAACAGGAACTTCCTGCTGATTCACCAGCAGACGATCCCTTCCCTTGAAGAAACCTTTGGGTGTCCCACCTAGGAGTTTATGCCACAAAACTGGTCGTACCATCTAATAACGGTCACAAAAAAAAGGGGGGACAGAACAAAAAAGATTAATAGACTTGATCATTATCAACATCTTACGCATTCTCATTTTCTTTTTTTTTTAGGGTTTAACATGGTGAAATTCATGTCATGCATGAGGTGCATTGTGTGTTCAAGTTAAAAGTATAATAGCTTTTTGCTTTGGATCAAATTAGAACACTCAATGGACATGATTATTGTTAGGATTTTAGATAAATTCTCATACAATTGACAAATTATCATTTGACCTATGGGGTCCATGTGTCCACTTGTGTGATGTGAGTAGCTTTGATACTATCAAACAGTAATGCCTAATCAAGGGCTATATACCAGTAGGTTGAGCTGCATGAATATGGATGCTCAATAAGGAAATATTCAAGTTAATCACTTAACTGCTTGGACTCAGAAAATCCATGCGGTTATGGTGTTTGATACAAGAAGTTTATCATAATGTTATAACAAATTATATTTTAATAAATATAATCTTTTATTAAAAAATTCAATATTTTGGGCTTTCAAAATCATGCATAAGGTATTACATAAGCTAGGAAGGTGGCAACAATACTTCCATCCATTCCCTATTGCTTATATAGAATATCACCATTGAAAAGTTTGATTTGAAAAATAAACTGTAGGAAATTGCTCACTTATAAATTCTTAAATTCTTGGGGGCTTAATTGAAATGATTGATGGACATTATTGAAATTTTCTATTCAGCCTCAAATTTAAATAAAGAGACTATTAAGGAAATATTTAGAAAGGAGTTTTCAAATCAAATCTAACTTATATATTAGAAAGTCTGCCACATTTAGAAGATAAGATCCTTGGGATCTCACCCTAAGATGTTTTTTAAGAAAATATGGTTGAGAACCCTACATCATTCAAGGGAGAAAAAAAATCTCCAAAAATTGTTGGTGTTTTATACTTACCCAATGCCCAAGAAGAGAATAAGAGATAAAATCTCCTAAATTTTGTTTTTTTTTTTTTCTCAACCTTGGATGTCCAAGAGAAGAAGGGGGAGAGAAAATCTCTCTATGGTACATTTATAAGAAGAAAGAGAAAACAAAAATAATGCAGAAAAGTCTTGGTCCTTTGGGCTGGTTTTCTCTCCATGTTTAGGTTTTGGATGTGAGAAGAAAAGAAAGGCAAAGCCTCCACCGACCAACAGAAGAAAGCCTTGTCCCCACCAACCAATAGCTCTCCACCGACCACCTATGGCTGCAACCTCAGGCCCTGGTTCTAGCAACATCAGTACTTGTTTTCTGCAACAAGGATGGAGTCTAGACCCTCTTCTTTTGCCTGTTTGTGAAGGGAGGCATCTATGCTTTCTAACGTATTCTTCGATCTTTCTAAAAACTTGATCAGATATCCTTCAATGGAGGCTTTTATGCAGTCCATACGAGGTTTTCAATAGAGATCTGTTGAACTATATGGAAAAGAAGCTAGATGTTGAGAGCCAATATCTAGCAATAGAACAAACGTCCTTTGAGATTTATTGGGCGAAAGATCAATTTAAAATAACTAAGAGGGGACATGGAAAACCAAGGGTAGTCTTTTTTACAGCCTCATATTGGAAGGCCATATGTGATTTCCTTCAAATATCATTTTTGGAAGATCAAAAAAGAGATATCAAGAACACACTAAGATCAAATGAGGGCACCATCCTGCTTCGAGGAGGGACCAATGAATGGAGTAGATTTATATGCCTCACTAAATGGAAACAAGAGACCAAGAACGCCTTCATGATTTTCCCTAAAGGGGAATCATGCTCTAGATGGAATAATCTTAAGGAAATTTATAAATAAAATGGCCACCAAAAAATTTCTAAATCGATCATATGCCTCTAACAAGGCTAAAATATCCAACTACCCATCGCTTGCTAGATCGAATGGAAAAGGGCAGGATTGGGCTAAGATGTGTGTATGTGAGATATGGGGAACTATTCCTGTGTGGACGGAAATTTCTTCCCTCCTCAGGAAAAAGTTGAATATGGGTTACATAAAAATCATCTAATTAGTTTTTTTTTCTACATCTCTGACGCGGAGTCTAATTTGGGTAGAATCTACTTCGGATCTGAACAAAATAATGGCTCTAGGTCACATGCAACACCAAAAAGGAACCATCATCTTCAAAAAATTGGATGCATCCCAATGCCTTATTAACCAAGAGGAGATTACAGGGCCTCGGTGGATTAATCTACATGGAATTCCATTCGACTCGTGGTAGATTGATACCTTTCGAGAAGTCAAAGCATTATGTGGTGGCCTACGTGAGGTTGATCTGAACACTACAAGTCTCTCTAACCTAAATTATGCCAGGATCAAAGTCTCATGCACAAATATCTCTCAAATCCCACAAGTCCTCACAATAAAGGTTAGAAACTGGACAACTTCAAACCTGATAAAGATTGAAAATCCTATTAAAGACTTGTCGAAATGTCACTCAGGGCATGTTTCGGATCTTGGAAGCTCAGCGGTGTTGAGTGAGGAAGACGATGGGAATGCTCTAACATCATCTGACGATGAAAAATGGTCACCCTAAATCCAATAGCCAGCAAGGGGAAATCAATTCAAAATACCCAAAATACCCCTAAGATGCCTTGGGAATATCTCTAAATGGGCCAGGAATTTTCCTTAAAGGAAGGCCTCATGAGGGATGGCATACTAGGCCCAAGCCCATCAAAACACATTAGAAAGGATAGAAGTAAGTCAAAATGGGTCTAGAGACCAGTGAATAAAACGTTAAAGCCTAAAGCCCAACTTAAAGCTTTAGATCTTCATGTCATTCTTGGTTTTTCTCTAAAGGCTCAGGCTGACATTTTGGCAAGTCCTCACCTAGGTTTATTAAAGAGTGATATGGACAGACTCTTTGATAGTGCTTGGCAGCATCAAAAACCCCAATCAAATTCTTTGATGACTCACACAGAAGATAATAGGGTGGTAGTCAATAGCAACTCCCAGTCTTCCCCAGCTCTTGACCATGGGAATGGTGACTCAAAAGAGGGAAATTCAGTCAGTGGCATTATCCGATCTCCGGTGAGGTTCGTTGAAAATTCTACCCCAACTTTTATTTCAGCCGATCGTCCTCAACTGGGTATTTCTCCATTAGTTTTTCCTCATTTGGAAGATTCAGACGATTACACCCTTCCGCCTTCATCTACTTCAAGTGAATACAGATCTAAAGATGAGCTAAATGTTGAGGAACCAACTATTGATGACCTTCCACACCCTTTTGGTGTTCAAAAATAGGATCAGTTTACAGTATTAAATTATGTGGAGTCTCATCCTGTTGAGAGTAGCTTCCCTCTGCGACATGACTTGGGAATTAACCGAGCTTCCATGGAAGGTACACCCCCAAATTTTTCCCCTAAAAATTAATTAAATGCTTTATCTTCTTGTCACGAGTCTCTGTCAAATAATCCAACTTCAGATCTTACTATCCCATGTTCTCTGGACCCTAGCTTAAATGTTTTATATCTTTTACATGAGTTTATGTCAAAAAATCAAGCTTTAAATCTTATGGTCCCATGCTCCTGGGGCCCTGATTCTATCAAAATTAAATGTGATCCATGTTTAGTTAAGAAAGGAACCAACTTATGCCAAATAAGGACTCAAATATGGAGAGGCGGGGAATTGATGAGGTTGTTGATAAAATGGGGCTTCAGTCGGTGTCAGAGCAGGGTGAAAATGTGAAAATATTAGATTACTTGGTAGACAAAACTCCAAAAAAAGGAGAAAGGGCTCGTAGAGAGCTTAAGAACCTTAAATGGGAAATGAAGCCTGAAAATGATTCGGCCAGAAGGCGCCAATCAAAGGGATGTTGCTCAGGTTGCAAATGAAGATTCTCTCTTAGAATGTTAGAGGAGTGGATGGTGTTGAAAAAAGGAAAATGGTGAAAGCCTGTATAAGTGCATGCAACCCTAATATTATAATCATTTAAAAAACAAAAAAGGTAGAGATATCCAAGCACCTTTTAAATAGTTTCACTAGCAAGAGAATTAATGATTGGAGCTTTGTTCCAGCAAATGGCATGGCAGGGGGAATTTTAATTGCCTGGGACTCTCAAATTTTTCCAAGGTGGATGTTTTTATTGGGTCTTTCTCTATATATATTCTCTTCTCAAACTCAGATTTGGGAGATGAATGGATGCTAACAAAGCTTTATGGCCCTGCCTCCTCTTCAAATCTTCAGGAGTTTTGGGAAAAGCTTCCTTTCATTCGTGTTAAATGGGATGGGTCTTGGGTGGTGGGTGGCGATTTCAATGCTTTGTGTAGCCCCTCAGAGAAAAGCTCGAGGGGTTGGGTCACTAGAACAATGAGAGAATTTAATGCATTTATCTCTTCAATGGGGTTGCGGGACTCACTGCTTCTCAATAGTAGATTTACTTGGACTGACGGTTATCAACATCCTACTATATGGCCCCTTGATAGATTCCTGGTTTCTTTAGGTTGGGAGGACATGTTTCCACAGTTTTATCAAGAGGCGCACTGAAGACTTGTTTCAAATCATTAGCTGGTGGTTCTTAACTCTTCGGCTTTGAGTTATGGCCCTAAACCTTTCAGGTTTGAAAATATGTGGATTCTTCATCATGAGTTATATCCCAAAGTGGAGGATTGGTGGAATAACTGCAATACTGAGGGAAATAAAGAATCCTTATTTTGCCAAAAGATAAAATTTGTAGAGAAGAATCTCATCTCTTGGAATAAAGCCTCTTTTGGAAACTTGGAGGAAAAAAGAAGGAGATTGTTGAGGTCGATTTCAAATTAGGATATGCAATACTCTAGTGACGGTGGGCTTCCTTCCAATCTATGGGCTTCTAGATGTTCCCTCTTGGCGGAGTTAGGTATTCGTAGATATGAAGAAGTTTTTTGGAAGCAAAAGACAAAATATAAATGGCTTAAAGAAGGTGATGGTAACATCGCTTTCTTTCACATAGTTGCTAATGGAAGAAAGAGGAAAAACCTTATCACTAAGTTGATGGTTAACGGCATTGAAATTTCAAAGTTTGAAGACATTGCCAATCCAGCTTCCAATTATTTTGAGAACCTATACTCTAGGGAGGATCGGGCTAGACCGAGAATTGACAACTTAATCACTTCGTCAATTCCTCTTGAGTTAGCAGAATCTTTGGAGGGCCGTTTCTTTAAATAGGAAATTAAAGTGGTGATTCTCAGTATGGACAAGAAGGACAAGTCCCCAGGTCTAGATGGTTTTTCCATGGCTTTTTCCTAATCTTGTTAGGATCTGATTAAAATGGATTTACTTAAAATTTTTCAGGAATTCTATGACTTTGGATCTCTCCACAAAGGAACTCATGCTACCTTCATCGCCCTCACTCCTAAGATCAATGGTGCTTATTTCTTATCTAATTATAAGCCAATCAGCCTTACTGGGAGCCTTTATAAGATTATTGCAAATGTCATTTCTTCTCGGCTGCGCAATGTTATGGACAAAATTGTGGCTAATACTTAGAGTGCATTCATCAAGGGAAGAAAATTTGTTGATAGCATTTTGGTGGCCAATGAATGTGTTGATTCTTAGAAGAAGTCTAATTCAGTTGGTCTAATTTGTAAGTTTGATCTTGAAAAAGCTTATGATAAAGTGGATTGGAGTTTCTTAGAATGGGTGCTAATTAAGAAAGGTTTCCCACCTAGGTGGATTAAATGGATGATGGGTTGTATATTGAATCCATGGTTTTCCATTTTAATCAATGGTACTTCAAAAGGGTTTTTTTCGTGCATCCAGGGGCCTTCGGCAAGGTGATCCTCTTTCCCCTTTTCTTTTTTCTCTGGTTGCAGATTCCTTAAATGCCATTCTATCCTATGTCACCATGGAAAATATCATAGAAGGGTCCAAACTTTCTTCAGGCAATGCATCTATTTCCCACCTCCAATTTGCGGATGATACCATCATTTTCCTTAAGCTATCTCCTTCAGCGATGTTAAACTTAAAGTATTCTTTGAAGGTGTTTAAAATAATATCGGGATTCAAGATCAATTGGGATAAATCTAGTATTGATGGAGTTAATGTAAAGGATATCCACTCTCTTGCCTCCACCCTTGGGTATAAAGTTGATTCTTGGCCCATTAAATATCTTGGATTACCCCGTGGGGTTCTCCCACACAAAAGTTCATTTCTGGGATCTTGTAGTCAAGAAAGTAGACAAGAGACTGGGCCAAAAAAAGATCACCTCATTAAATGGGAAGATGTTTGCAAACCTAAAGAAGAAGGTGGGTTAAGAATCGGTAACTTGGTGCAAAAAAATAAATCTCTTCTTAGAAAGCGGATTTAGAGATTTTCTTTGGAGGAGGGCAACTTATGGCATTCCTTAATTCTTAACAAATATAGATCATTTCATTCTAATTTGGATATAAATCCTACGGTGTCTTCTAGAACTTCAGTTTTATGGAAAAGAATTGTTGTTCTTGTTGATGCAAGACATCATTTGTCAAATCCATGGGTAAAAGTGTGGAAGAAGCTCCAACAAGTCAAGCCTTGAAGACCAAGACTCAAGCCGGACTACAAC
>JAOXJP010280052.1:0-19560 GCA_025762735.1 Platanus orientalis | reverse complement strand
ATGTTACCTGAGGACCACCTATCTCGTCTCATGAGATCAAATAATTACCCATATAACTAAACAAATTATTGTGATTGATAAAATATTAATTAATTAATTAATTAATCATGCTTATATTTTATGTGAATGGGTTTGTCAGGACATATATTTCCAACATAAATAATGTTCATGATATGTATTTTTATGAAAATTAATCAAAAATTAAAGTTTTTCAAATAATCAAAACAACATCAAGAACCATCAAGAGTATGTTTTAGCTCCATTAGGGTTTGTTTCAATCCATATAGGTATGTTTCAACCCATACAGAGCATGTTTCAGTTCAATTAAAGTATGTTTGAACTCGTCTAAGGCATGCTTCAGCTTAACACGGGTATTATTTCAAACCAAACGGAGTCTCGTAAAACTTATTAAGAGAACTCAACTTGTAGTCTTAGACTTGCATTGAACTTGATTCTCAACCTTCCATCCACAATCTTAGACTGTAGGCTTGAAACACTACTTTACATGATTCCCTATCGGAGTACATCCATTTACCCATTTGTGAGATTGCCATATGAATCGGCTATAGTTACAAAAGTAAAAATTGTGCTTTACACTAGTACTAATTCATTTACCCATTGAAACTCTGGTAGCTCAGTTTAACTTTCCATTAAACCTAAGACAACCAAGTTAGGTGTCCATTAACAACACCTTTGGGTCTATTCAATCTCCTAGACATATAAGAGATAAATCCCCAAGGCGTTTCGCATAACAACCCCTTTAACATCGTTTATGGCACTACACTTTGGATAGCCCTAGGCATATCATGTAGCAGCCCCTTTAACATGCATGTTTTCAGGCGTGGCCCAGATTACTAGTCACATGATTCTCTGATGCTTATGTTAATCAAGTGCTTTCACCTGAATTTCTAAATCAAGTATCCTTTAGGTGTTTAAACATGGACTACCATTTGCAAGTGTCCCACAGTTACTAAAACTTGAACTAAGTATATAAAGTACATCATATGCTCTAGGCACATTGGCCTAGATCACTAAACATCAAGTCATCTCTCAAATTTAAACCTGGGTTCCACATGATCACAAACACAAACTTGACACTACTATAATAAGATCAAAGTATGAACGTCTAAAATAGTTGATGCTTATAGGTACGATTATCAAAATGTCCACTAATAACACCATTCGTCTTACCTGTCACTGAATATGGGATTTTCTAGCTCTGATTCCTAAGTAATAAGTCATACTAATGCTTTCGGATTTCATAGAGCTTGCCTCTTATCCTAGTAGCTATGGATTCGGAATCAACCAAACCCCCACAACAAGCATGCTCACTATGCTCCTAACACTAGCAAATTCATCTAGGATGAACTTCATGGCTCCTCGTATCCCATATACATTTGAACCAAATATTGAAAATTTAATGTCATTCACATGTTAATCTCGTGTATGTACTCCATAACATCCTTGATGGCATTCTCAGACTTACATAATCCATGGCTCACTAATGGCCCTTCACAACTGCGTAATTAGATACTGAGACCTGTATTAGCCTTCTGCTAACTTCAAGAGTTCAACTGCCGAGACATTGCTCAACTATGACGGGCTTTTCTCTTATATCCTTTACAACACTTATTGGGCTGCATATGACAACCTCTTAATTCCATATAGACAAGCTTTCTCCTCATAAGTCAACGACACCTTTAGGTTTTTTATGTTAGTGATTGACAAACAGACCTTTACGTGTCTTAGAGACTATACCACATGCAACTCTCACTAGTATTTTTCGACAAATATGGCTTCATATGAATCCAAATACAATTACAATGAGAGTACCACAACACACTATGCCATGATTCAGTGTCATTCTTGATCCTCTTCAGGATTTCCTAACACCTTTATGCCATTTCAAACATAACACTTATTTGACTATTGCATGTGATAAATTTTTCATGCTAACCATATATAAAGGATTTTCATTTTATCTGATTTCATAATTAGTATTCCCAATGCAATAAGGAAGACCATCATGGTGGATTTCACGCATTACTAGGGCATCTGTCATAGAGATAGGCCCATTCATCCAAATAATAATGACAATAACAATCAATCAACCAATAAAAAAGATTTCCTCTATCGACGCACCATCAAGACTGATTTTTTTTTGAATCTCAATTATATCTGTTTGGTATACACCTCTTAACAAAGATATAACACTCTATCGTCTAGGAGTGCTATCCATTGTCTACCATTACAATTCATATGATTGCATCATTCCTTATTGCACAATAGTGCAACTATCACATGGTTTTATGGTAAATACTGGATCTCCTTCCACTAGAACCAAGTACGCTTAGCATTATTTACTCGAGCATCCATATGAGATCCTCGATTTTTACCCACTATTTCAAAGATCTTTTAAAACAAAGCTTGATCTCATTGGATCCAGCGTATGGACTTTACAAGTCCTTTGGGACAAGTATTCCCATAATACCAATTTATACAAGATTTATGGCCTAGTGTCCGCCAAACACACAATCAGTTCCTCTCAATCAAATATTAGAGGCATTTCCATTAACATAAATCCACACTATGATTTCTTCCATTTCCATATTTAATATGGAGTTCTCCAAAACATAGTAATACTCACAAGGCACCTTTTTGTTAAAACAAACCATTATGAACTCTTTGCATAGACTATCATGTCTTGACGCAGACTACCATTCAACTACAATTTCCAAGGAGTATCAAGTGTTGAAATTTAGAAATATCTATCCAAAACATAATTAATTAATTCAAAATTATCATAGTCTCTCAGATATTAGGATCTTGTTCTAGAGTCATCAGAGTATCAAATGGTTGCATTGTTTTCTTGAGATTAACTAATAATCTTATCTAAGCCATGTATGTTCAATTGTGTCTCAAGTAAATTTCACTAGACTTGAATTATTGGACATGTTGACTCGCAAACAATGAACCAGTCATTGCTCATAAAAACACTCACGATAGAGAAGCTCCTGATGTCAAAACATTTAGGATCTCCGGCAGGGGTATCAGCCTCCTAATAATCAACGTAGCTCAACAGAGGCGAGCAGCCTAACAACACATTGATTATCACACCCCCACTACTAGCTTGGGTATTCATTTTGTATTTTAACTGTTATTACAGTTTTAACCCTACGCACCAGCCTGTGTAGGACAGTGTAGGACATACAAAATCTTGGACAGAACATTTTTTTGTCCATCATTTTTATATGACAACAGTTGACTGGAAACCCAAACCCCCGAGGGTCTCCTAGTCGTCTCCCTCCTCGTCGCTTACTGTCTCTGTTATCCTGTTTTTTTATGCGAAGGTAAGTTTCAAACCCTAGTAACCAAAGAAGAGCTCTGGTTATTGATCTACTGTATTTCTCTTCAGATCACCACTCTCGTTTCCGTTATTTAAGCATGTCTGCATATATTTTTTTTAGTTTCATTTTCGGCTGTCTGTTCTATTTATTTATTTTTTTATTGGATTGGAGTTTTGCATATAAAGATTGATTATTTCTCCAGTTTCTAGTGTTGTTTCTAGACATGCCGGCATGCAAACGAACAGAATGGTGTTTTTCTGTTCGTCTAATGTGAACTAATCTCATACCCCATTTGTTTTTTCTTCTAATTCTTCTAATTTTTAACGCATTTTTTTTAAATATATAATTGTCCGGCAGATTTATTTGTTTGAGTTTTATGTACGGGGGTTTCGATTCTACTTTACGTGTCTGTGGTTTGTTGAATACGCGGTAATGTGTTCGTGGTGTAATGAGTGGCTGTTATTCTCTTTTTGTTCCAGCTTTAGAAAGCTAGGGTTCCTGATTAAGTGTTTGTGATTTTTTCGTTTGTCCAAAAAGAAATTGTCTATTCTTTTATGGTCTCAGCAACAATGAGTAGCCGTGCAAATCGAACCCTTTATGTCGGCAATCTCCCTGGTGATGTTCGCGAGAGAGAAGTAGAAGATCTGTTTTACAAGGTGACTTTGAATTTTCATTGTTCTGTTTTAAGCTTTATCTTTTGTTACTCCATTGTAAATGCTTATGTTTTTGAGCATCCTTGTCATTCTAATCTTAGCCACATATCTTGAATTTTGTGTCAGGGGAGGGTTTTCATACCTCAGACCTGACTGAGTTCCTATCTTTGTCTATTGATAACATAGTTTGAAATATTGTAAAAATTCTCAAACTTTTTTTTTTTGGGGGTGCGAAGTAAAATCAAGAGGTTCTCTAATGTTGGTAAAAAATGATAATATATGGTTGAAAGTTTTGAAACATCGGCAATATTTTGATGAGGCTTTCATGGAAATTTTCTATTTTCACTGATTTTTTTTGAACATTTTGGTAAAATCGAATCATTTCATGGAAGTCCTGGGACTTTGAAAACCATATTCTTATCATTGGGAATCCACTTTTCTAATGTACTTTAAATATCAAACATTGAAAGGTGAAGTTTGATTAGTAAGAAGTCACCATGTTTCATAACATGATGACTTGGTCCTCAGTACTACTGATACATATAACAGCAATGTTACTCTATTCAAGACGCGGACAAGTCAGCTTAAAACTCTGTGTTATTGAGGGAGATAGAACATGGTATTATATTAATAAAAAGTGGTATTATGTTTTGGGTGATAATGAACCACTTATTCTTGGCAGTGCCGATGCTAAACTAGCTGGGCCAAGCTTTTCCCAGCTCAGCTCGGGCTCGTCAGAAGAAGGCAAAGCTCAGACTCGGTTAGTGATGAGCTTGAGGTGCCGAGTTTAGGCTCGGCTCAGGCTCAGCTCGCCAAGAAAAAAACAGGCCCAACAGCTTAGTGGTTCATTAGCCCAATTTGTCTTGTTTTAACATTGCTATTGTCGCTATATATGTGCACACACACACACACACACACACACACACATATATATATAATTTACTTTTTTATAAAATTCTTAACCAAACCAAACTTTTTAACGAGCCGAGATTTTAGTGAGCTGACCTCAGCTCAGGCTCACTTAGGAAACAAGCTTAAATCAAGGCCTAGGCTCGGCTCATGATGAGCCAAGCCGAGCCGAGCTAGCTCGGCTGATTGATAGCCCTAATGCTAACAACCATCCATTATTCCATTAACCCACTTGCCTATTAAAAAAGAAGAACAGATTTTAGAAGAATTATTTCTCTTCACACCCCTCCAATCTATTTATCATTACACCTAATTATATATTTATATACATATACAATCTCTTGAGCGTTGCGAGGGAAGATGCGATAAATGTCCACATATGTGGACCTTTGTAACATTTATGCTCATCTTTCCACCCTTAAAAATATAAAGAACTGTTTTATTTACATATTGTATATTTATTCTGTTATAGAGTCCATTCTATTTATTTATATTATTCTATCCATTTCTTAAGAACTCCCAATGCAGAAAGGCTCAGATTGTACCAATTCGTATATGTCCAATGTGTATTGTGGGATGTACTGATTCTTGATTATGACATCATTACTCGAACTTAGACATGCTAAACTTTGGAAAAAAGGGTATAGGGTAAGATATCATATACATTTATGGGAAAATTTTAGAGTTTTAATATTTTTTTACTTGTGGGGATTTAATGATTTAAAGAACAAGTAACAATTAATTAAATCAAATTGTATGTTTAATCAAAATTTGAATAGTACAATGAAGTTGGTTAGAGTTGAAGTTGTACCTGTTGTAGATTTTTTATAGTAGTGTTATACTGTACACATTGTTGTTTATGGAGTTTGGTTGACTTTAAATTTGAATGAACTTCTCTTTTGTTTTTGTGTTATGCTTATTTGCTTTCACTTTGCAGTATGGGCCTATCGTCGACATTGATTTGAAGATCCCACCAAGACCGCCAGGTTATGCCTTTGTTGAGGTAAATTGATCCTTCTAAACCTACAAATGATTGCAAGAACACTAACGATTAACAAAATTGTGGTATTGTTGATCACTTATGGAATAAATGCTTTTAGATATTTTATTTCCTGTCACATTTTATTTGAGGGTTTGCAATTTTTTTTTTTTTTGACTCATTTTCCCATCTTTTTGTTTATTGTAGTTTGAAGAGGTTCGTGATGCTGAAGATGCTATTCGTGGTCGTGATGGGTATAACTTTGATGGGCATCGTTTACGGGTTAGTTTATGTTTTCTTAGTTTTTATGCAACAGTTGAGGGAGACTCTGCAATTGTGTTTGGTTGGTTAAAAAGTGGTCTTTATAGGCTTTGGAGGCTTTCTCATCTCATCAAGGAGACGTCCTTTCTTGCTTCTTTGAATATATCATTCACTTGGATTCCAAAAGAGGCCAATTCCTTAGCAGACTAGTTAGCCAAAAGAGGGATCATTAGAGACTCTTTGTTTATAGGGCTTATATCAGACCCCCGTTAATTAGTTTCTAGTTTCCTCGTATTGTGGAGGGGGGCATGTCCCCATTTCTTCTCCTCTTGCTGGTATTTCCCTTGTTTGCTTCTTTGTGATCTTCTTTGTATTTCCCCTCCCCATTTTTCTCATTTCAATAAAATCCTTGTTAATTAAAAAAAAAAAGTTTTCTTAGTTTTTCAATCTTACTACTGTTTTTGACTAGTTGATACATGTGATACTCCATCTCCTAGTAATGTTTTATTGTTGTTTAATTTTTAATTTTTATATATAGGTGGAAGTTGCACATGGTGGGCGAGGACAATCGTCATCAATAGATCGTCATAGTAATTACAGTGGTGGTGGGGGTGGCCGCGGTGGACTCTCTAAGCGCTCTGATTATCGAGGCATGTATTCCTATCCATACCTTCTTATTTTTGCACTGTTGTCTGTGTGTTCTTTGGTTGGGAAATTGTTCTTATATTATTCCACCATGCAGTGCAAGTCACTGGATTACCCTCGTCTGCTTCATGGCAGGACCTAAAGGTAAGCATAGAAGTCGCTCTATTAACATTTGTTTCCAAATTCATCTCTCTCTCTCTCTCTACACAGATGCATATATATATATTTGTGTTTAGAAATAACAAGCATTAACTAATCAAAGGGCAATAGTAAGATTGAACAACGATAAACAATGCTTTTAACATCTTCAACATCACAAGCCTCTTCAAGCTACAACAATGAGAGAGAGAGAGAGAGAGAGAGAGAGAGAGAGAGAGAGAGAGAGAGAATAGTTTTTCTTCTTTGATTTTATGAACCTTAATTGTATGATTGACTTTGTTCCATGATTAGGATCATATGCGTCGAGCTGGGGATGTTTGCTTCTCTCAAGTGTTTCGTGACGGTGGTGGTAGGTTGCATTCAATCTTCTTGTATAAGGGTATTTTTGTCCTATATTATTTATGGGTATTCCCTATTGTGGGTCTATCATATGCTTGATCTATAATATCATATTCACTTAGTATATAATAAAATATTGTGTGTGGAGATTGTACGTCACCAACACACAATATCTTCTCTTCCTCTTTTCTCTCTTCTATTTTTTTCTTCAATTCTTCCTCCTACAAAACCAGCAAGTCACAGATACAGGTTCTACTGTAGGGAAGCACTTTTTTTACATGATTATCTTTGTTTGATTGGTTTGTTGAATGTCTCCATCTCTGTTATCTTTCTTCATTGTTCAGAAGGGGAGATTATAGGGTAAGTTCCCCATACAATATGTGTCGGTGGCTGAAGTGGAGATGTGTGTTCATACTGTATTCTGATTGATGCACATGTATTTAGGTACATGAAGATTTTATAAGATGGCTGTGAGTCTGGCTGTGCTTTGCTGAGCGACATGTTGGGCAAACAAGAAATGACACGTGTGGAAAGTGTGTGTACCTGAGATGGATGGGTGTCGAGTTGTAAAGACATTATTAGAGTTGAGTGCATCTGAGGGAACCTGAACCTCAAATGATCAAATAAGGGAGTTTGTTTTGAGTTTCTGGGCATGTGCAATGAAGGGTGGTACTGGTGAGGAGCACACCTGTGCAGGTTGATATATCTAAAAAGGGTTGAAGGGATAAAAAGGATAAATGAGGGATATTTAGAAGACTTATGCTTTAACAGAAGAATCAGAAGATATGATCCTTGTTTATATGGGGCGGCTATGTATTTAAACCCAAATACTTGTGATTTCGACAATATGACAGTGATGATATGGTACAGAAATGCATATGATGCATACTTATCTAGAAGTACAAGTCTACAATACATATTTGATTGGTGAGTATATCTTTGATAAATTTCCATGTTTGGATCTCCTAAGGAATCAACTCCTAAAATGGCATCATCTAATGGAATTAAAAGATGCACTTCTAAATTAGCTTTAGTTCTCCTGGAACCTTTCATACTCTTTTAGAAACAACTTTTGCCTTCATGACATATTCATTGACTTGTCTCCGACATGGATGAGGTTTTATACATGTTGACCTTGGTAAAACTGATGTTATCCATGGATTTTGGTTTGGGCACATAGACTAATTGGTTGGTTGCAACCATGAGGTGTGTGTGTGGTCCTAGCATACCCATAGCATATGTTGATGCAATCACACACTACTCTTGTAGAAATAACATTTTTCTTCAGTGCATATAGATAGGTTTGTCTTCAACACAGGTGAGGGTTTTTTTTTTGATAACACCCCACACAGGTGAGGTGTTATACATGATGACCTTGGTAAAGCTGATGGTAGTCATGGAATTTGGTTTGGGCACATAGATTAATTGGTTGACACTACACTTTCATCCTTGTGGGGTGTGCTTGGTCCTAGCTTAGCTACTGAGAATAAGGTGATGGGATTACACACCATAGAGTTCCATTTTTTTTGGAGACACATGATTAACTAGTTTTACAAAAAGTTGCAATGCACTTATAATTGTACAAAAAATTGTTATCAATAAATAACATAAATTTTATAAAGGAGGCCCTGTAAGTAATTTAGATGACACACACAAAAGGTAAAATAATGGAAATGATTAACATTTCTTCTAGTAAGAACTGACCAAGATAATAAAGAAAGAATATTTTTTTCCAATGATAACTGGGAAATTTTTTAACAAAAAAGGAAGAAAGATTTCTTAAGCCTAAAAATGTTGAAGGCTATCCAACTACATTTCATTGGAGAAGAAGTCATTTACCCAAAAAAGAAGTCTTGCTATACAACTCAAGATTGTGTACTCATTTTTGTGAGATTATTGATGAATGTTTGGCATCCTAGTCATCCATTGGAATGACATTTTTCAACTTGGAAGATCAAAATTAAAAGAAGACTTTAGATTGTAAAGTGAGTTTCTATGATGTAATGAGGTAGGGTTTAGTGGGAAAGAAGAAGAAGAATTTGGGGAGTACCATTCATATGGAGAGTTGTAGAATACTCACTTACTTTTTCATATATTATAAGAGTAGAATACTGGAATACATGAGAGGCATATATGTATTTATAGGTATACCCTTGTACAGTACTAATGACACATGTATCCTTACATGAAAGTACCCGCACACTACAACACTCTCCCTCTAGCTGGCATGTAAATATTATGCATACCAAGTTTGCTAACTCGCTTGGAGAAACTAGGACTACATAGGCCTTTGGTAAACAAGTCGCTAATTGGTCTCATGTCTTCACAAAGGGAATGCATATTTGCTTAGTTTGTAGCTTCTCTTTACCCGTCAATCTCAATGTGTTTGGTTCTATCCCGCTGGATAAGATTAGTAATGCTATTTGTGGCTTTATTGTCACAATAAAAGGTCATGGTGGACCTTAAGAACCCCAACTCTCTCAGAAGACCATGGATCCATAGGATCTCACAAATACAATGTGTCATATCTCAAAATTCAGCTTTTGCACTTGATCTTACTACAATGGGCTTCTTTTTGCCATGCCATGTGACAAGGTTACCACCAACAAATGTACAGTATTTGGATGGGGACCTCCTATCTGACACGGAACCTGCCAATCTACATTTGTAAAAGCATTAATACGAAGATTCTTCTGCTATACATATAAGAGTCTTTGGCCTGGACTCTTTTTTAGATATTAAACAATACAGTATGCTGTCTCTAGATACCTTGTAGTGGGAGCATGCATAAACAAACTAGCCACTCCAACATCATAAGAAATATTGGGTCTAGTCAATGTTAAGTAGATCAACTTTCCCACCAGTCTTTGATTACGACCAACATCGATGAGGCGATTGCCTTTATCTATTTGAAGACGATAGTAAGATTCAATGGGAGTCTCACAAGGTCTGCATCATAATATACCGGAGTTCTGAAGCAGACCCAACACATACTTGCACTGAGATAACAATATACCTTTCTTGGCTCTAGCAACCTCAATGCCAATAAAGCATCTAAGATGTCCCAGTTTGAACTTGTATTATGTTGCACACTTCTACACTTCCCCTCAAGCTGGTATGTAAATAAAGCACATACCAAGCTTGGACACTAATAACTGAAAAGTAGTAGGATCAAATGCAACCCTTTTGTAAAAACACTGTTAACTATTCACTGATCTTGACAAAGGGAAGACCAATCTAGCTTGACATCAATTTTTCTTTGATGAAATGACAATCAATTTCAATGTGTTTCATCCTATCATGTTGCACTGGATTATGAGCGATGCTAATAGTTGCCTTGTTATCAAAGTATAAGTTCATAACACCCTTTATTGGAAATCCCAATTTAGAGAGCAATAATTTTAGCCAAGGTAATTCACAGACTCCTCTGCACTTGAGTGAACAATAAAACTTTGTTTCTTGCTTCTCCAAATGATCAAATTTCCTCCCATAAAGGTACAATTCCCAAAAGTGGATCTTTTATCTAACACAGAACCAGCCCAATCGGCATCTGTATAAGCTTCCACATGAAGACTATCTCTTTTTGCAAACATTAAACCTTTTCCTGGATCACCTTTTAGATATTTCAGTATCCTGTATACAAGCTCCATATGGACTGGTGTAGGAGCATGCCTAAACTGATTCACTATGCTCACAACAAAAGAAATGTTGGGATTTGTCAATGAGAGATAAATTAGACGTTCTACCAATCTTTTGTATTTACTGACATTAGTAAGTCTCACACCATTAGAATCATGTAGCTTTTGATTAGGGTTCGTAGGAGTAGTAGTAGGTTTACACTCCAATATACTAGTTTCACTCAGAAGATCTAAGGTGTATATTTTTTGAGAAATGAACATACCATTTTTAGAGCGAGCAATTGTAATCCCAAGAAAATACTTTAACTTCCCTGAGTCCTTAATTTCAAATTCCTGTGCTAACCGACACTTATTTTATTTCGGCTGCATCATTTCCAGTAACTACGATATCATCCACAGACAATAAGAGTTGTGATCTGACTCCCCTTTCTCTTCACAAACAAAGTATGATCAGACTGACATTGTATATATCTAATCCATACCATAGCTATACGGAACCTCTCAAATCAGGCTTTAGGTGATTGTTTCAACTCATAAGGTTTTTTTTTTTTTTAGTTTACAAACTCTGCCTGTTTCTGATGAAATTTGAAAGCCGGGAGGTAACTTTATATAAACTTCTTCCCCAAGATCTCCATGTAGGAACGCATTCTTGACATCAAATTGGAAAAGAGGCCAATTCTGGTTAGTAGCCAAGGCTAAGAGGACCCAAATAGAATTCATTTAGCAACTGGAGCAAATGTTTCCTAATAATCAATGACATTTGTCTATGTATACCCTTTGGAAACAAGCTTCGCCTTATACTTGTCTATACTTCCACCAGGCTTTAACTTGACTGTGTATAACTTGCAACCAACAATAACTTTCCCTTTGGGAAAAGCCACAATGTCCTATGTATTATTCTTTTCTAGAGCATGTATCTCCTCTTCCTACTAGAATTGAGACAAAACTTCTGATACATTGCAAAGTATAGAAATATAAGACAAGGCAACCGAAAAAGAATGAAATGAAAGAGACAATGAACTGAAAGAAACATAATTGGCAATGGGATACTTAATGCAAAACCAAACACCTTTCCTTACAATGATAAAAATGTTAGTATCATTTACCAAAACAGAGGAAGAATTAGGAAAATTACCTGAAGCTGAGGAGATGTCATGGTGAGAAACATGAGGAACCTCCATTTGTGTTATTTTTTCTTGTCTGTTATATGTTAGAAGAACTTTGTCCTTGGGCTCCCCTTTACTAACATCATACTCTTTTGGGGTACGTTGATCAAAGAGAAAGGTAGGTACTGGAAGAGGGTCATCATCACAGCTGAAACTTGCTTCCCATGAATAAAAGACTTCCTTGAATAAAAAAAAGGGATAGACTCATGGAATGTTACACCCATGGAAACAAACATTTTTCAAGTGGATGGATTGTAGGATCTCCTTTTGTATACAATCATCTTCATTCTCAATTTTGATTAATGGTTGTCTGGCGGGATTTTTTGGTGGCTCAAGTGGGTTGAGACATGATGATCTTTTATCTCCATTTCTATTCATTATGGTCTCAGAAGTATTAAGTCAAATGATCAAAAAGGCGGAGATGGGCTTTATTTTGGGTTTTAAGGTGGGTAGGGGGGAGGGGGTGACTATCTCTCATCTTCAATTTAAAGGTGAGGATTGTGATATTGTGATTATGACATGGATTTTGGGTTGTAAAATTGGTCATCTCCCTTCTACTTACTTAGGTCTCCCTTTGTGAGCAAACTACAAATCAAAAGTGCTATGGGAGCTTGTGATGAAAAGGATAATGGCAAGATTGGATGTGTGGAAAGTGCCGCTCTTATCTAAAGGTGGTAGATTGACTTTGATAAAGGCAACTTTGGCCGCAATGCCCAACTATTTCTTATCTCTGTTTACGATTCCGGTTTCAATTGCAAATAGGATGGAGAGTATGTCTAAAAGATTTATCTGGGATGATGATTCAGAGCATCATAGATATCATTTGGTGGATTGAAATACTTGTTGTAGGCCAATGAAGGATGGGGGTCTTGGTATTAGGAAGATCCGTACTCATAATAAGGTGCTGCTGTCGAAGTGTCTGTGGAGATTTGGGATTGAGAGAGATAGCTTATGACGTAGGGTGATTGTGGCTAGATTTGGGGAGAAATCCTGTTGGGAAGCCAATATGATTAGGGGGAGACATGGTTGTGGGATTTGAAAATCTATCATGACAGATAAGGAGGATTTTTGGAAGCTTGGATTGGGGGAGAATATTAGTTTATGGGAAGATTTGTGGGTAGGGGAGAGTTCACTAAGGGAGGTATTTTCGAATATTTATTGATTGGCTTCGGGCCCGCAAGCTTTGGTGGTAAACTGCTTTGATATCAATAGAAATTGTTGGGATTCTAGATTGAGAAGATATCCTAATGATTGGGAGGTGGGGAGTTGATTAGTTTATTGGAGTCCCTAGGCGATCTTCATCATTCTCCCGAAAGAGAAGATGAGTGGTGTTGGAAGCTTAGTCGGAAAGGAACATTTACCACTAGATCTTTTTATGAGAAGTTATCTAATTATCATCGGCTGTTGATTCCCCATAAAGGCATTGGAATTCGGATATTCCATTTCGAGTGTCATTTTTCATTTGGAATAGCTTTTTAGATAAAATTTTAACTCTTAATCATCTACAAAATAAAGGTTGGAACTTGGCAAATAGATGTATTCTATGCAGGGAGGAGGATGAATCGGTAAGTCATCTTTTCATTCATTGTCCTATGACTAAAATGGTATGGCATTTTTTCCTTTTCCATCTACAAATCCCGTGGGTGTTCCCAATTCTTTGGAATAAACTCATTATGGGTTGGTGGATTAGTGGGCTTGGAAGTCTTTCCTCATCTATATGGTGTGCTATTCCAAGAGTCATTTGTTGAGGTTTGTGGAAGGAAAGAAATCGCAGGATTTTTGAGGATAAGTATCGTTGTCAGAATGAAGTGGTATTATATATTTTCAAACTGCTTCGGGAATGGACCTCGGTATGGTGCAACTTTGACGAGGTTGAATGAGAATCTATATGGGGCGAGGAGTGGTAATTGTTCTTATGTTTAGGTTTTAGTTATCCTTAATGCATCACCTTCGCAGTGATCATCTTTATTGTACTCTCTATCTTGTTTTTAATTTAATAAATGATATTTCTACCTTTAAAAAAAAGCACTTATACCCTTTTTTATTAGGAGAGTATCTTAAGAGTATGCATTTAAGAGCTTTGGGATCTAGTTTAGTTTTGAATTATTTATCAACATGTACAAAACAAATACAACCAAACACTTTAGGTGGTATAGGAAATGGGTTGATGTCAAGTAAAAGATCCTCTAAAGGAGTTTTGGACGCTAAGACACGAGTAGGATGATGGTTCATCACATAGGCTACTGTTGGATAACATCTGACCAAAAAGTTTTGGAGACATGCATTTCAAACATGAGGGCACGAGTCATTTCCAAACGATGCCTATTTTTGCACTTGACAACCTCCTTTAATTATGGAGTACTAGGGCAGGTGGTTTGATGAACAATATAACAATTATCTAAGTATGAAACAAAAGATGAAGACAAGTATTTACCACCATTATCACTACGCATTATTTTAATTTTCTAGTTAAATTGAGTTTTAATCATTCTGTAAAATGAAATAAACATAGAAAAGACATCTCTTAGACTTCAACAAATATACCCATGTACAACGAGAAAAGTCATCCACAAAAGTCACAAAGTAGCGAAACCAGAAAGTGAAACAATAGGGGCTGGTCCCTACACATCAAAATGCACAATTTCAAATGAAGAACTATTTTTATTCATGCTTATTGGATACAAACTACGACAATTTTTTTCATACTCATAAGAGTTACACTGTAAGACACTAGACTTGTGACATAAATGCGGAAACAAATGTTTAAGTAAAAAAAAAAGATGGATGACCCAAATGCTGATGCCATTGAAGCAAAGAAGATGTGCTAAGTGGGCTGTCCTTCATTCGAGGAGCTAAACACTGCTGAACAGAAGAAGCAATGTGAGGTGTGTCTTCAAGTCTTGGAACACACAATGGGTAGGAAAGAAAGTCACACAAAAGTTTAATAATTTGGTTAGATGGCTAACAAATAAAAGATTTAGGGTAAAATTTGGAACATGAACATAATAGAGTGGTAAGGTAGGAGTGATTGTAATGGACCCCTTACGAGATATGGAAAAATAAGATCTGCGATTTTGACCTTATCGTTCCCAGAACAAACAAAATAAGTAGATAAAAATGAAGAGATACCTGTCATATGATCAGAAGCTCCTGAATCAATGATCCAGAAGTGAGATGGAGTGGTAATGGAAGCATTGAAGGTAGATTCTGAAATACTTGACTGTGCAAAGAGTGAAGTAGGAGCAAAAGAGGATGGCTCTAGACTGGCCATGAAGTGGCATAAAGCCTCAATCTGATCCACAGAGAAGCTGAGACTATCCACTAAAGGTGTAGGAGAAGAGGCTACTGGCTCTGTTGAAGAAGTAACAAAATGGGCATTGGAATGACCTTGTGGGCGAGAAATACCTCTACCACGTTGTTGTTTGCCTTGGAACTCCTATGTGGGACAACATGAAGATCCCAACAGTTTTCTTTGATGTGTTAATCTCTACCACAATGCTCACATCTCAACTTATCTCTGTCTTCAGGTGTGGTTACGCCACGACTACCACCACCATGACCTCGGAAGGATCCACTCCCCCCACGCTAAGAGGAGGAAACCAAAGCATATCGATCAACAACTGGTGGAGAAGGCTGAGTCATGAGAATACGATGATCATCTTCCTGGGACAAGTATGAGAACATCTCATCTAAAGCCCAAAGTGGATCCTTCCTAAGGATCTATACTCGAATGGGCTCATAGACAGGATTCAAATCAGCCAATAACTCAGATATTTGTTTCTCCTCCAACTCTTGGGTATACAAGGCTGCATCAATAGTGCATTGTGCTTTGAAAGTTTTATAGTAGTCGATTTCTTCCCAAAGGCTGCGAAGAGTGGAATAATATGATGCTAGAGGCTGATCACCCTGCCTCGGCTGAGAAACTCTCTAGTGTAAGTCATACATTCTGGCTTTGTTACCTCTCTTTAAAGAGGTTTTAGTAACTGAATCCCAAATAGCCTTGGCTGTAGACAAGAAAGAATAATTATTTGAAGTGCTTAGTTGCATGGAATGAAGGAGCCAAGACATGACCATGGCATTCTTAGCCTCCCACTTAGCATACGTGGGATCCTTAGAATTTGACATCTTTGCATCCCTAGTTATATAAGCTCATTTTGTTTTCCCAATAATGAACAATTTTGCAAATTGGGATCAAGCCAGAAAATTTGTCCCATCCAATCTAGCTGTAGTAATAAGAGTGTTTGGAGATTCATATACTATACCACTAAGTGTGCCCATCTCGGTCTCTGTCTGGTTAACTTCAGACATGGCTAAACCTGATTTACCAATCACAAAAAAGGGCAAACAGAGAACAATCACAAAAAATAACACACCAGTGTAGCAAACCAACCATCAGGTGTATCAGTATGGAGGAACATGAGAGGAGACAAGATTCAGCCACACGGTATTCAATTTGGTCACAAAGGACATTCGCGATTGGTATCTGATTATAGAGGGATCCCTTGCAGCAAGATAGGATCCCCACGATCAATTTACCACACATACGTGATGATTCAAATTAATAGTACATGAGTAGTGGGATCATCTAATCACGTTACAAGCCTGGCGTTAACAAGAATGAATCAAAACTGAGAGATCTCTCTTGAATTTCTACCAAATCGAGTGAGGTTTGTTTCTATGTGTTCCTCTTAAAAAAATGACAAGTACTTTTAGAGAAATCTCACTGAAACTCCTCCATATGAGCAGGATCAACAGAACTTAAAAAAAAGAGGGTTTTCGAGTTGTAGAAGAAAACCCTTTGAAAATCACACTTAAGGGGGGTCAATTTTTTCTTTTTTTGGTTGAAAAAATCCCCATAAATCTCCACGATTCAGGATCCATAATCCTCGACCTCTGGCCACCTCTGACACATGTACCGCTTGCTAATGTTAGTAGGGAATCAACTCGTTTTCTTCATCTGTATCTCTTGGTTGTCTCTTGGCTGACTCTAATACCAAGTTGGAACTTGTATTGTAAATCTAAAACACAAAGAAGGAAGAGAGAGAGAGAGAGAGAGAGAGAGAGAGAGAGAGAGAGAGAGAGAGAGAGAATTGGGGAGAATCGAATGTCTGTATTAGGATATTCTACACACCATACATAATATATATTTATAAATGATTCAGTACATTTGCAGTCTATAAAGCACAATATATGTGAGAGATATAAATACCCTTATTGTGTTGCACACTTCTACAGTCCCAAGACTTACCCAAAAACCTCTTCAGGGTGTTGATCTCACACTGATTATTATATACATAGACAATAAGAGTTGTCACCTTTTGTTACTTGACGAAGAGAGTGATCAACTTGACGCTGCTTATGCCCATTCTTAAGCATGGAACCACTAAACATTTTGAACCATGTTCTAGGGGACTGCTTAAGCCTATATAGAGTCTTGAGGCAACACATTCCTTTTACTAGTAAGTTGTTGAAACCCTAGGGAAATCACATGTACACCATTTTTTAAATATCTCTGTGGAGGAAAACATTCTTTACATCAAGTTGGAACAAAGGCCATCTTTGATTGGTTGTAACTGAAATCAGTGTACGTATAAAATTCATCTTTGCCACTTGGGCAAAGGTCTCTTGTTTATCAATCTCGTATGTTTGAGTGTAGCCCTTGGCTACTAATTTGGTCTTGTATTTTTCCACAATGCCATAGGGCTGCAACTTTATAGAAAACACCCATTTGCATTCTATAGGCTCTTCCTTGGGAAGATCCACAACATCCCAAGTAGTGTTTTTCTCTAAGGCTTTCATTTCCTCCATTGCACTTTTCCACTGAGACTGAGATAGAGCTTGAGACACACTGCATGGAATTGGAACAGAAGACAAGGAGGTGGAAAAAGCTTCAGACATAGGAGAGAAAGAGTTATAGCACACATAGTTAGCAAATGGATGTTTGGTACAAGAACGGGTGATGCAGACAACATAAAGAGATTATTGTATATGCCCCCACATAAGAGGGTCAGGTTCAAGTTGTATGTTCTTTGTGTGGGTTATTTAGTGTCTTTTAGGGGTTGGGGTTCAAATGGAATATGGCCTTTTGTGTCAAGGGATTTTGGGATTTTATTTTATAGGGATTTGATTGTAATAATGCTAAAAGCCATGGTGTTTTAGGAACTTTTATGGGCCAGTCAACAACTAGCTTTTTGGCTGTATTTGGGGTCTCAAAAGTCAACAAAAGTGGGGCCTAGAAAGTTGGTCGACAACCATTTTGCTTAGGTGTTTTAATGGTTTTAGAGGTTTAGGAAACTTTGAGTTTAGAAGTCCTTGTTTTTAGAAAGTCTAGGATAACAAGTTCCCCATAGTTTTAGGAGTTTCTATTTTCCTTTATTGCTATTTGTTTGGGTTTGTAAGCCTATTTAAAGGTCATACACGACTTCAATGAAAATTCATACTATGATGAATTAATTTTGAACAAAGGTGCTCGTGGGCTAGGCCCTATCATCTCTCTCTCCTTAGCTAGAAGCCATGGGCTCTCCTATTCTATCTCCTTCTTCCCTTCTTCCCATATCTTCTTCTCCTTTAATCCTCTCTTCTTTCCATCTAATCTCCTTCTATCGTCTTATTCCTTGTTGCAACATCATATAAGTTGAACAATCAAGTGCTGTTAAAGAATCTTGAAGCCAAATATCAATCCTCATGATTCGAGTATTCTAATCCAATCACATACATCATAAGCAGAAGGTTTTCTCCCTGTCTTAAACATTCTTTCTCCTTATCTTTTACCTTTTTTACTTATTTAAAATCCATTGATGACAAACTCATTTGTGAAATTCTTCACTCATATTTTGTAGTGGGTGGGTGCCATTGGTTCCTTCTTTTTGGGCCACTACAGACTCCCCCCCCCTGACTATATTTTTCCATGACTGGTGGCCACCATAGCTATGAAAGGAGTATAGAGGAATAGGTAAAGGAAGGGATAACTCATCTTCTTCACGTTGACTCTCCTTGTGAAGATGAAGGTTTTTTTTTGAGAGGTAAATGATATCATTTATTGAAAAGGAGAAAAACAAAATATGAAGCAAAATCCAGTATAGCGGATCACCACGGGGTTGATGCCGACCAAAAAGTGAACTATCCTTGGATTTCCTAAACCCAAAAAAGATTACAACAACTCACACAATATGTCAAACCACTCCTTTTCATCAAAGGAATCCCATAACAAAGCCCATTCCAATAGAGTATTGTATATGAAAATAATCAAGTCCCCTTCACTTCGAATCTTATCCTTGAAGATACGATTGTTTCTCTCCTTCCACAATCCCCAACAAATAGTACCTGGTAAAGCACGCCAAATATTCTAGGACAAATTCCCAAGCTCACTCATCCACCAACCCGAAATACAATCATTAAATTGCCAGAGAAAAATCCATGAGGTTCGTAAGTGAGAAAGTACAAAAATACCACACCCTACTAGCC
>JAOXJP010280041.1:0-19561 GCA_025762735.1 Platanus orientalis | reverse complement strand
TATCAAACAGTTTAGAGGGAGTTATCTAAGAAGCAAGGTCATGAAAAATGTAAAAAGTGGGTTATAATGTACCTTAGGCACTATCCCTACTAACTAGAAAGTCATATGAGGGGTTAGTACTTGTAAAGTTGCTGGGTATTGGGGTTGAGGCCATTTATGGTTTGATGAAACTGTCATGCCCCCAAATGAAGAAAATGGACTGGTTTGGTTAACCTTCTGCTTCAAAATTAACTCTAACAAGGGTAATGAACCACATCCTAATGAGGGAGCAGCAGAGAGATGGTAGGGATTGTAGTAGGTTGGGAATGAAGATCAAAAGAGAAGCCTAGGGGCGATTATACAAGCACCACTTCTTGCTGAACTTACCTAGGACTCGACTAATTAAGAAAACATCTCTTAATTAGGGAGAAGAAAAACAACAAAAAGAGAAACACTCTTGATTCAAGATAACACTCTTGATTCAAAATTAACTCTTAACATTCAAGATAACACTCTGGTCAGGCGTCATGGTGAGTTGTGTTAAGGAAAGAAAGGAAAAGAAAGCCTTTCTGTTCCAAAAGACAACTATAGAAAAATCTGCATCAGAACAGGGATGGGGGAATAAGACGCCCTACTTTGATAAAAAAATATAATTTTAAATTAAAAATTAAAAGGCAATATTATTGATTAAAAGGCAAAGAAAAGACAAGAAACAACTTCACCAGGAAGGTGACCATAAAAAGGAACAGAAAACAGAAATAAATAAATAACGACATCAAACAAAGTCAACTAGCTAACATAAGAATTGGGTCAGCTCATGCATCCAAGTTGAGCCCCCACATTCAATTCGTCCATCAAACTCTTTTTTAAGAGAGCACCAATCCTGGAGAGACTTGTGCACCATCCCTAGGAGCTTTCCTGAACCCCACTTGCCTCTACCTCATATGGAGAACACAAGCAAGGTAGTTAGACCCACAATTCATCAGGAACCCTCCAAAGGAAATATCTTCAAATGTCATAAATATTAGATTGATCACATCTTTTAGATGAACATAAGAAAAGATAATATTGCTAATGGTACAGAATATAAAAAGGTCAAGATCAATAAGTTAAAGTAAAGATTAGGCTGCCTTCTTAACTTGAAGATCTCCTTATTGGAACCATCGATTGATAAAATGCAAGCCCAGATGGAAGTTATAAGCATGCGACTTGTGTAACAGAGGTTCAGTACTAGACAAGTTTAGGCCTTCTCAAGGAAGGAAAGACGGTTTCTTCCTGTCCATGTACTGATTTAAGCAATCAGTGTACAAGTAGCATGCTCAGAAGGAACTTTTCAAACTTAAACGTGAGCTAGACTAAGACATTGTAAGATTCCATACCTCAAATTCATCAAATTGTTACAAGAAAATTTCCAGTCTTAATAAACTAGAAGTAGAACCAAACCTGGGGTGAAGGGAAGTGTTGCAGCTTTGTAAACTCCTCTGCGGAAATACACATCGATGAAGTTGAGCCCTATCGCCTTGTTTTTCACACGGATCTCACCCTCCTTTGGTTCTCCTATTTCCACATCCTCCCACTTCAGGACCTATTACCATTAGAATTCTGAAATAAGTACACTTCCAGAACCTTAACAATACATCTCACTGATGGATTAGCAAAGAAGAAAAAGGAAAAGTACAACAGAACAATCAGAATCCCTCGAAGAATAGATTGAGTGGAAACAAATTTATATGAATTTTTCATGAATTACTTCAACAAATCATTTAAGTCCAGAATAAAAAAGCTTGGATTTTGGTAGATCAAAAATCAATATTAAAAGGGTCATAATGGCTTTACATAAATCTACACAAATGAGACAGAATTAAACAAAAAATGAAACGAGAAACATCCCGGAAGTCTAAATGGTATCTTAAGTCTGAACCCAATTTAAGCATATCCAGAGTCCAGATATACAGATATCAAACACCTCGAATATACGTCAGCCCTAAGTTCAAAGTGTTGAATATGATTTGACGTCGACTAAAAGCGCTAGCCTTCCAAGCTAACGATGCAGGTTCGTTCCAACCAAATCGAAACGGTTTCAAGTATACTGTGGGGGTTCTAAAGATTCCAAATGCCAATTAAAAAAAAAAAACTTAATTATTTTGAAATTCCAGGTGGGACTTAAACAGAAGGTGATCTTACCCAAGAAATCACAGGCAAAACGAAAATTTCAATCTCCAGTAAAGCCTCTTCGTATGGCAGATATGATGAACCAAAACATCCAATACTACAAAACCCAATTTGGGGTGATTTTAACTGAACCAATTGAAGTGGGTTCAGATGATTTTATTTATCAAACCATAGAAATGGTAAAGAATTAATTTTCAAAAAACTTTTTATGCACTTCAAACATGTATCTTAAACAGATTGCAGTGCAAACTAGATGAGAGAGAGAGAGAATTACCTCTGGTCCACCAAACTCATAAACTCTAATTGCTTTCACCATTTTTGCCGCTTGTGTTGCAAGTGCTCTAACTACAGGTCTGGTTGTGCTAATTGAGAAGGGTCGATACTCCTTGTTCTTTTTGTTCAGCAGGCGTAAAAGAAACGCTGACCTTCCATGGCCATTGCATGTTATAAAAGGCTTTTGGGAGAGGTGACAGTATTTAACTTGGGCAATCCTAGAAAACCCCATTTAACCAACACAAACATCCAACACTTCAATTTTTATTTGTCCCGAAGAAGGGATTATCTTGAGCAAGGGATAAAAAAGGGAAACTGAAAAGATACACTGGCCCTTCAGGGTGAGGGATAGAATCACAGCACTCAGTTTAAGCTGTCAACGAGTCGACCTAGCTCGGCTCGTTATGAGCTGAGCTGAGTTTTAAGTTCAGTGGGCTGAACCTGAGCTTTGATAGAAGCTTCTTTCCTAAGTGAGTCTTAGCCGAGCTTCGTTAAGCTCAGCTCACTTAAAAGCGAATTATATATATATATATATATAATGTTCAAACAAGATAAATTGGACTAATGAGTCATTAAGCTATTGGCCTTTTTCTGGTGAGCCGAATCTGATCTCAGCAACAGGTTTGTCATGAGCCTTAGCCGAACATGAGCTTAGACTTCATTTGAGCTTTGCTCAGCTCAGCTTGGCTCGTTAACACCCCTACAGTTATTTCTGATAAATCAACTGATCAGTTAGATCAACTATTGTGTTTAGAAGTTATTGTCTCTAATTTGGATTTTAAATGACTGTTCGAGAAACTAATTAGATGGATAGGATTGTGGTTATCAGTATCCCAATCCGGATCCTACGATCCTAAATCATCAAATCGATCCGACTCCTTACCAAATTCTTAGATTACATGATTGTCGTAGGATCTCATCCTAGATCATGGGATCTTATGATTCTACGATTTGAAATCATCCAATTGATCCTTATCGATTCTATTATGATCCTACAAAAAAGTACATGTTTTATAATAATAATTTACGAGAGTTTAATAAAAAATCATTAATTATTACTACTAATTAATTAATTCAGGATAAACTATTAAAAAATAATATTTGAATACGACTCTTCCTTTCCAAATTGTTCATATCGTTTTGTTTCTTCCATTGCAGAGTTCAACAGTTCAAGTTAAGCATAACCAACCAACCCTTATAACATGTCCTATTCAGTTGTTCTTCAATCAAGATTCAAGAGCAACACTTGTTATGATAGATCTGGACATTAGTCAACTTGGCGCTGGTTTGATTAGAATTATCATATTTTGATGTTATCAGATTGGAGGTGGAGTTTCAAGTCAAGTAGAGCCAGCCATAGTCTTGTTTCTTGTCACAAGGTGAACCTATCCCATCTGAGAGTGAAATACCTTCCTTTGCAAGAACAATTAAAGGAATGTGTTTCGTGACATTTTTTTTAACCCTAGTGAAAAATGAGTGAAATACGAATCATCTAGTATGAATCCGCTTAGTTAATTAATATTTTTTTGTTATTGTGGTGTTGAAACTTTGAAAACATTGTAATTTGATACTTGGTAACTAATTAATTTACTTTATAGGTAATTTGTGTTGAAAAAAGTATAATTTTTCTTAGTTAGTAGAGATGTAAACTATAGAAGTTACACTATGTTAAATTTTATTCATTTTCCTTCAATGATTTTAATGATTCTTTAACATGTATCATTATTACTGGTGGTTTTCCACTATTTTTTACTGAAAGTAGAATCTTATAATTCTCGATCCAATCCACGAGACTCCCCACTAATTCTACATACGATCTTGATTTTAACAACCTTAGGATCATCTCATTGTTGTGATTCTTAGGCCCTTGGCCCATGCAAACGGTAATCAAATTTTAAGTTAAAAATTTAACCCAAACTTTAATTGAAAGCAAACCCACGTATTGTTTCTCATAGATTAACCACCAAATCAAATATCACATGAGGTATAATTTTAGAGCCATAACAAGGACAACAACCATGACTAATGAGAGACACCAACAATGACAACTAGGTTTTAGGAGAGATACCTCAAATTATTAGGAAAAGAGGTATTTAGGTCTCATGTAATTCCCTTAATAACCACGACACATACGATTGAGAAAGTGTCTTGTATTCAACCCGAATACAGCTTGTTTGTGCGATTTGGTGAGTGACCTAGATATTTTAGGGGTTTGACCCGTGTTGGGTTGTAGGCGTGCTGTTATAAAAGAGGGATGTATGAGGGTTTGGGGAGTATGGAAGAATTAAGAGACTTTAGTTGTTAGAAGCGAGAATGTTTTGTGAGAGTTTTTGGGTTTTGTCATTGGGTTTGGGAATTCACTTTGTGCATTTTGGACTCTATTTGTTCTCCATTTTAGTGGAAATTCTTGATTGTCTTCACCCATGGATGTAGGCATTCTTCCTGAACCACGTTAAACTTTGTATTGTGTGATTGTTCTTTACCGTTTACTTTTTTCTCATTTTGTTTCACGCCGTTACATACTTGAATCTGATCCATTTTCATTCTACTGTGTTGTTTTGTCACAACACATACATTATGTGCCCACAAAAGCTATTAGATTCGCCACTATGATGATGATGGTGGCGATGAGGATTAAGCACATAAAGGCAATGTCAAGCTGTTGATCAGCTCACTAAGTAATGCAAATTGTTATGAATTGCTTTTAATAAATTTGAGACACAATAAGTCTTTAATTAGAAGGGAGATCGAACAATGGTTTTGATTAGTCATAATGATATATTTATTCCAAACACAACCAAAGAGTAATAACCATATTGGCCACTTTGTTTTCCTTTGGCACATGACCCACTAGTCGGTTAAACAAGTCTCGTTCCATTACATGGAACAACAACAAATTTTCCATGTTCATGATATAAGATAGGGCAGTTACATGAAGCGTTTGTATGTGTTCGGACATGGTGCTATTGGATTCGAAATGTTTTCAAAGCTGTTTACACCCAAAAAGTACAACACGTGACATGTGGGTCTAAGGCAGAATCCTTGGGACTTTCATAGCCTATAAGATAAAGAAGTTGAAGAAAAATGGAGTTTATCAGATGGTGACATGTGGTGGAAGGATATTTTTATGATAAGATGTTTTTAGAACAAGGATACAAGCTAAAAAATGAGGAAAAACTGGAGCAGCAACTGTAGCAGAAAATTGGGATCCAAAGAAAGATGTGAGAGAGTTGAAATATTCTAGAAGAGAATCACAATGCATAGGAAAGAAAGGAATGATGGGTTGCATTGTTGAGGGTTTAATCCAATAGCCTATAATCAAACCAAACTAGATGAAAGCAATAATAATCAAAGAACAAAACAATCAAACCACAAGCACACCACAAAACACAGGATTTACGTGGAAAAGCCCAAGTTGGGGAGAAACCATAGACCCATAGAGAAAACTTTACTATCTTTGGTATAATACAAGTGTTTTCTTTCAATATCTCACAAATCACAAGTTTGTCACTCTATTTTCTCTCTTTCTAACCCTAGACAATAATATAATGGTTAAATACATCACAAAGGTCGAGCTTAAGAAGAGTCCCACTCTCCCATGGACCTATTAATTTTTTTTATCAAAAAAATTACTAGATTAATCCGCACAAATTAAATAGTCACCTCAGTCCAAGCTGTTGGACCAATCCGATCAAAACGTGTGGATCGGTTTGATTTGCTTTTGGACTTCCTCTTACCCAATTTTGAACACCCCTAGACTGATCCGACCTAAAAGTGTGGATCAATCTAGGACCTTGGAAATCGGTCCAAACTATCTTCTAGTTCTCCTCTTGCATCTTCTTCATCCACATCAGACTCCACTACAACATACATGGATTCTATCAATGGTAAATGTGGTTACAAGTTCAAATATGCAGGAGAAAACAAGGTCAATCTCCATGAACATGTGATTATGGAAGACATGTCATTAACTACCCAGGAAGAGTCTATAAAAAGGAGAAGACGATGAAGGAAAGGGATTTCCTCCAACACATCAACAACAACAATGTCTCTAACGACCAAAGTCATGGTTTATCAATTTATCCACCCAAATTTGGGATTATATTATTTCCAACCTGTTTTACTCATATTCTTTCACTTTAGAATAGAATCTCTAGTCTGTAATTTTTTGTCAACAAGTTCTCAAGAGCTTGGCATACAAATTCTAGTCAAATTCTGAAAGCTCTATTCTGTAGCCTATAATTGGTCAACAACAGGTTCTTAGGAACGTGGTATCTCAAATCTCTGTCTTATTTTAGAAATGTCAGTTTGTAATTTGTCATCAACAAGCTTTTAGAGGTTTGACATGCGAATTTCAGTCAAACTTTGGAGTCTTTGATCTGTAATATGTCGTTAACAAGTCTTTAGTGGCTTAGTATATCAATTTCAGTCTAATTTTGAAGGCTTTATAAGTGATTATTTTATATTGATTAATGTTCACTTTGTTGGAATCATTTAATTTCATACTATTGCTTTTTCGGTGTGAATTGTGGTAAAATCCTTATTTCCAAGGCAAGAAGAACTCATTTTGAAGGAAGAACACTCTCCTTCCCAAGCCACCTGATTATATTTTGGTGGTTGAATAGACGACTAAATTTTTTTCTTTTATGGTACTCTTGCGGTTTGCTTTGGCACTTGGGGTCGTAGGAAAGTTTGGACCTCGTGCTCGTATGGTACTAGCACACCCGCACACCAATTTCCAACCAACAGAAGTGATTGCACCTTTTGGTATGAACAAATCTACATTGGTGTATTGTAGGGGTGAAAATACGGTATTTCCAAAGCTCGGTTTTGGATTAGCCGAATCACTTCAAGACAATCGCCTTCTATGATAGGATTGCTAATTTCCATAGCTAATGGTGTCCAAAGCCACAACAACAAGGCTTGATATTCAATAATTGAAGGGTTAGGTAACATGGTAGAGATTTGGTATGTCCCCTTATTGACTTATTACTATTTGTGCATATGCAGTGACTCATACGTGGAATAAAAAAATGTGATTTACACTTTTTATGCCATGTGTCAGTTATTGCATATGCACAGATCGTAACAGGTCAATAAGGAGACGTACCAAATATCCCTTAGGCAGGTAATAGTCTTATTTCAAATTTCACAAATATGATATTTCCTTCATTGTTCATGAGAATTATTCTTATAGAGCTGTAATGCCTTTATAAAGGAAAATGATCTCATCAATATGCAGATGATCTTTGCTATTGGGATAATACAATATGCCGATTATCCTTGCTATTGGGATAATACAATATGTTGATGATCTTTGCCATTGGGATAATAGAATATGCTGATGGTCCTTATGGTTAGGGATAATACAATAAGTCGAAAAGTAAGTGATGCAAAAATATAGATAAGTGTAAGAAAGTGTAAGTAATAACCCTTGTCATTGAGGAATAATACAATGTGCCAAAGTATAAACAAATGAACCCAAGTATAAGTAACTGGGAGAAAATGTGAGCAAGTGTAAGAAAGCGATACTAAGTATTTTAAGCATGAGTAAGTGTAAGTGACCTTAAAGGCCCCATTATTAAGAATGAAACTATGTTAAAGAAGAAGGAAAAAAGGTTATAAGACACATAAAATGAGTGAAAATCATGATAACAAGAATAAAAAATTTATAAGAAAAGATTCATAAGTTATATAAGAAAGAAAGTTTCATGAAAAGCAAAGAAAGTGTATAAGCTACTAATGAAAATACAAGTCCTTAGTATGAGTAAGTGAAGAAAGTGTTAAAGAATTAGTAAAAGTTCATAATCTTTAAAATAATATAAGTTCCTAAACTATGAAAAAAAATAGAGATGTATGATGGTTCTCCCATTGGGATACAAGTCAATGCTATCAAGAATAATGCTAAGTGTTAAATGACTAATGAAAATGATAAGTAAATATTAATACAAGGATAATGGAAGCTAATGAGTGATAAGTGAAGACATGATGAATGATAAGTAACCTACGATGAATGACAAATAAGAAGGTGAATGATAAGTACTAATGTGATAATAGACTTGTTGAATATAAAAGTAGAATTTCATATGTCTCATTATGCAAATGTGTTATTATGATTGCTAATTATTTAAAAATGATACATATTTATATTATGAAAGTATAGTTTATGTAGGAGAAATGAATAAAAATGCTCATTGAGATGTACACTAGCTGTCTTTACCATTGATGAACTACGAAATATTGACGATGTGATTGTAAACACATATTGCTATGAATATTGCCACAAGTAGATATGAGAAGAATACCATGTGTAGAATAATACATATTGCCATATGTAGATGTTAGAAGAATGTCATGTATAAATATAATCATGTGTATTGCCATACATAGTTCCTATATGATGAACCATGATGATGAGTGTATAGATCTTGTGATGACTAGTAGATGATGTATGTACATTAGCACATGCTTACATGCTAGGAATTGGTATGTATTCTATATAGAGATGTATTCAGGATTTTTATATTGAAAGATTCGTGTTTTACTCGTCCGGTTTCCATAGTAAGTTTTATATACCTACTTATGAGTCGTGGATCTCACCCATCTATACAATTTTTATTACAAGGGAGGTTTAGTGCAGGTGTGCCATTTGGAGTACCTTGAGGTTGGAAGAAAGACATGAGGCTAGTTCTTCTCTTTCTTATTAGTTACAATTTCATTTAGATTCTCTACATTTTGTATTAGACCTCTTAGGATGTATTAAGTTCGAAATTTGACTTTTGAGACTTGTAGTTTTATATTTGTGATATGATGATGGTGGTTTTAGCTTCTATCAATGATAGGAGATTAGTGACATGGTAGTCTATTTATATGTTTCGGTTTATTTCCACTGTGCTTTTAAGATTATGGTTAGCCTTATGATACTAGTGAAAAATTTGTTTTTTATTTCGTTGCATATGATAAGTTTAAGGTACCCTTATAGGTTAAAATAAAGGTTAAAAGAAAAATGAAAATTTTATAGAGAATGTTTATAGACCCAGTTTAGTAGCGGCCCAATTTCATGCCTAAATATGGCTATGAATTTTGGGGTCGTTACACAAACCCAGGGCTTTTGCACAATTGGAAGGCATTGTATCATCCAATTAATGTATCTTTAATCTCTTCCAACCCACACAATAGGTGTTCCATCTAATGCATTGTGATTCTGAATCCATTGACACTATTGTCAATTGTCCTTCATTTAGCTACCCTTTGATTGGTTTGCCAATGGGGAGAAATATTAAAAAATATTTTGAAAGGACTCCTTTTTTTTTTTTGAAAACAAAAGGACTCCATTTTCAATGAAGCACTTGTGTACTCATGCTCTTAAACCATGCTATTTAGGATGCTAGTGTTAATTCTAGATGAAGTCATTTATGCATGCAAACAAACCCTAGGGAAACACCACTCATCTTTTACCATAATCTGCAAAAAAGGAAAAGAGAGAGAGAGAGAGGCTGTGTTTGGGTCATTGGAGTTAAAAACTTTTAGGATTAACGTTTGGATTAAACAAATATATTTTGTCTTCATCACAGGAATTAGCTACTTTACCTCCAAAATCCAAATGCCACATATCGAAAAGGGGTACATTTTTTGTGCCATGGAAATTTTCCAAATCTTAAAACACAACCTTTATGGTACAATGTCCTTATCTTCAAATTTATTTTTGGTTTTGCTTGGACAAAACAATATCCAAATCATGAGTTTCTACCTGGAATTAATTTGCTTGAAATTTTGGGCAAGATTTGGTTGATATCATTTTGAGAAAAAATATATACTTTTATGTGAAGATGTATGGTAAAATTAAACTATTCATTTTTAACATGTGTAATAATATATTATATAACTATTATGCCATTATTAGTATAAATATATTACTTATGAATTTTTTTTAGGGAAAAAAGGAATAAAAATCGGTTGATTTCGTTCTCTTATGCCGAACAAAATACCAAAAGGAAAAAATCTCCTACATCCAAATTTATTTGTCCCCATACCATAGGTTGACACATGACGGCTTTTTGAATTTGGTGCCTCTTTTAAATAGAGAGAAAATGTTCATTTGAACACTTTTTTTTAAAGAGTTTTAACCTTATACACCCCAATTTTTATGGGTATCTATTTTTTTCATTTTTAACCCTATACACCCCACCCCTTGTGTGTGTGGGGGCATGGGGAACAGAAAAATTGGGTGTAGGAGATTCTTTTCCACTTTGGAGACAAGATCTTCTCCTGCCCACAAGTAATTTTGAGGCTTCAGGAGACGTGCACATATCACTTTTTTGGATGGTGATTTTTTCCTTTGTTTTTGTTTGGTATGTGTATGTCTCCTAGAGTGTTCAAATAATCTCTAGTCTAATTAGAGACATATCACCCTATTACCTATCAACACGTGGGATAATGATACACATGCTTTTACAATAAAACCATAGTAGATAAGTTTCTATGTATTTAAGAAATTATCCTTTGTTAGCACTGTCGCATGTGTTATGCTGCTATTGGTATGATATATCCCTAGTGAGACTGGAGATTATTTGGATAAACCTTTTCCAAAAGATCATGCATAGATGCAGAGTTATATCTAAAGAATAAAACAAAACAAATCATGAAGTGGGGTCTCACAATTGACGTAACACTAACCTAACGGCTGTTAGAGCCTCCTTGGAGGCCCGGTTTGCACAAAAGCATCTCTGTTCTAAACATGTATGCGGGACGGGCTTGGATTATGTGAGAACGAATCTCGTGAGTACCGTGAAAACGGCACCAGAGGGGCTGACACATTAGTACTGAAAAGTGATTTGCACTTTTTCGGGGGCATTTATCACTTTTTGGCGCTGATGTGTCCATACCCGGATGCTGTTTTCACAGTTCTCACAAGATTCGTTCTCACCTAATTTTTAGTGATGTGGGACATCCCCAAACTCCCAACCAGCATCTCCAGCAGATGTTTGTGGGTGGATTAGTGGTCCCCGCACTAACTTAGTTGTCACAGGCCAACTAACAACACAGTGAGCCCATTATCCTGATGTTCGCGTTCTCCACCCACTCCATATAAACTCTCTCCATCATCTCTCACACTCACACAACGATACAAAATTTGGGAAAATGGTTCTTGTGAAAATCGAAAACCGCTTTACGAGTGTGAGACTGGTGTCACGCTCTGTGTGGCAACCAGAGGCTTCAGAAATCGTCACTAGCATTTCAGGCATTTTATAAATAGTTTGGACAAGGGTATCTAGAATAATCTAGATTAATCATAAATAATCTAGAAGAATTTGGAATGCTCTAGGGAGTTCTAGAGTAATCTAAAACATTATATAAGATTTTAGAAGGTTCTAGAACAATTTACATGTTTCTAGTGGGTTCTACAATGATCTATAAAGGTCATGAAGATAAGGGAATATTTGTAAGAAAATATGGAGGCTTCTAGAAAGACCTAGGGAGTATTTTAGAGGATTCCACCTAAGGAGATGGATGATGGTTTTAGAGAAAACCTAGAAGGTTCTTAACCATGAGATGGATGACACTTGGCATAATCCAAGGCCATGAAGGAGACTTGGGGTCTATAAAAGGGGGAACCCCCCTCATTTGGAAACAACCTTTACAAATTCAAGAAGCTCTCAAGTATTGTAATATTCTTATGTGGGAGGACAACAATGTTATTCTTTCCTCTAGGTTTAACATTGCCACCTCCAACTTTAATATAGACATTTCACCTCCTCAACCCTTAGATGGGTCAAATTTTTATTCAACGGGATCTTATTCTCACTCATTACATTCTAATTCCCATGTGTGTTCTGACTCAATAAACAAAAGTTTATCCCAGTCATTGGATAATAATATTTCATCTTTACTGTTAACTTTGAACCTGACACTGTCGTCACCTTACCCGACTCTCCATCTACTTCATTTTCTTGACCCAACATCCCAAATACCTCCGAATTACTATCTAACGACTTGCATCCCACAATTTTACCAACCAACACTTCAAGTTCAGTTCACAGTTCATCAAGTCATACTTCACAAAACTCAGCTGATCCTCATACATCAATTTCTTCACCTAGAGAGGTAACATCAACTCAGCTAGTAAATTCCCATCCTATGATTACGCATTCTAAATCCGGCATCCGAAAGCCTAGAATTCCACTATGTTTGTCAACCCAATATGTCTCCAAATATGAACCAACCTGTTATAGAGAGGTTGCTTAGTCTTCTAAATGGTTCCGAGCCCTACAACAACAACAGATTTGGGAGCTTGTTCCTCAAAACACATCCCAACTCCTGATTGGCTGCAAGTGGGTTTATAAACTCAAGCGAGACTCCTCTAGCAATGTAGTTCGTTATAAATCCAGATTAGTCGCAAATGGCTACAATCAAATTCCTGGTCTAGACTATTTTGATACATTTCTCACTATCCTCTTGATTTTGTCAATCTCTCTACATTTTGGATGGACCATTCAACAATTAGATGTCAAAAACGCTTTTCTCCATGGGTTTGATTATGAAACTCTACATATGACTCAACCTCCAGGCTTCATAAATGTGTCACTTCCACATCATGTATGTCGGCTACAAAAATCAATTTACGGTCTGCGACAAGCTCCTCAGGCATGGTTCACCAGATTCTCTAAGTTCCTTCTTTCTCAAGGTTTCACTATGTGACGAACAGATAATTCACTGTTTGTCTGTCACACACCCACATTAGTAACGATTTTATTAATGTATGTGGATGACATTTTACTCATAAGAAATAATGACTCTTCACACTCAATTTTCCATGAGGCATTTGGGGGAGCTTAAGCATTTTCTCAGCATTGACTTTATAAAGGATCAGTTAGGTGTTAAACTTTCACAAGAACAGTATATTATCAAGCTTCTACACAAAGTAGGAATGTCAAATTGTAAATTGTGCCTAACTCTAATAGTTTCAAAGCAAACATCTCAAGAATCAAAGAATATACCTTATGAAGATCCTAAGTTTTATCGAAGTCTCGTAGGGGCTTTACAATATCTCACGATAACACTCCCAGATATCACCTATGTTGTGAACTATGCATCTCAACACATACATAAACCGTCTCGGTCTAATTTTTAGATGGTTAAATAGGTTCTACGGTATCTTCAAGGCATGAGGGACTTTGGTTTACATTTTTCTCCTGGATCCTTATCCTTGTAAGCATTTTCAGATGCTGACTAGGCCAACGATCAGCTTGATCGTCGCTCCACTATTGGCGTGTTTGTATACCTTGGTCTAATCCAATTATGTTGTCTTCATGTAAGAAGGCTACAATTTCTCGGTCATCAACAGAGGTCAAATATCGGGCTTTGGCGACTGCAACAGATAAAATTTGTTGGCTCTGGATGTTACTTATGGAGCTCAAACTTCCACTACCAAAGACTTCTATTATCTAGCGTGATAATTAGTCTATGATTTCATTAGCAGTAAACCCAGTTTTCCACGGTAGAACAATGCATATTGAGTTGGATTATCATTTTACTGAGAAAGGGTTGCTAAAGTTGTTACAGGTTCGATATTCCTACAAAAGTTCAAGATGTTGATCTAGTCACTAAAGCCTTATCATTTAAGAAGTTCTCTCCTCTTCGGTTCAAAAGAAATGTTGTTCCACCAACCTTCAATTTGAGGGGGGATGTAGAACAACCGGTTAAACCGGTTAGAATGTCGGTTAAAGATGTTAAGATGTAGAAGAGAGCACGAGGGACAATCTGGTAATTAGTTGAGAGTTAGTCATGCTCATGTAACAAAAAAGATTCTGAAATGTAATTATAAATAGATCAATGAGATCTCAGAATTATTATTTTGGGTTTTCCGTTTCTCTCTGGTTTCTTGGTTCTGGGTTTTGGATTCTAGGTTTCTTGTTCTTGTTCAATACATGCAGTTAATTGATATATAAAATGAAAAATTATGTGTAGGAACATTACCCTTTATTTGGGTGATCAATAATATAGACCATGTGATGAGAGATGATCATGCTAAGAAAGATGTTTGTACACAACCCATAAGTTCAAATTCGATCCATTTTGAGGCACATATATTTTTTGTTTTATGCATTTTGATTTTTTCATCTCTTTTCATCTTTCTAATGGTGGTATTGTTGAAGTAATTATTGGATATGTATTGGCCTTTTCCCAAAGGGTGACAGTGACATCTGGATACTCTTTTTTTTTTTTTGTTCTAAAAACTATTTATTTATTTATTTTATGGATAGACTTTGGTAATTTTTTTTATTTTTTATTTTGGTACTTGACTTTGGTAACTATGTTGGGACTGAGCTATATGATAATTACACATTTTTTTTTTATGGATAATTGGTTGTATATATTTAATATTATATCAAATTTGTGTGTTAATTTGGAAAGAAAAATGCACTCTTCGTAGGTTGTTTCCAAACGGTATTCTGCTTTAGAAACTCAAAAAATGGATTCTGGATTGAACGTTGCCAAATGTTCTTCTAGTTAGAGAATGTCTCAAAAAAATACAGAATCTTCAAAATCCATTTTCTTGACTCTAGAAGGGAATCCAGAGAATGAGTCCCAAACAAGCCCTTAGTTTTTTATTTTATTTTAATTTCCTTTTTTTTAGTTACAAAAATCAATGAAAACCCATTAGAGATTTTATACATGGGCTTCATCATCGCATATGTGAAATAATTTTATTTTATTTTAAAAAAAATTTGAGCAAATAGTTGAGAATTAAGACTAGGGGTGGGCATGGGCCCCTAGTGATGACTCTTGGTGTTGATACCCTTGCCACCATATTTTGTAGCCTGTCTAGTGTGATCGAGGCGTCCACAAAGGACTTTTTGAATATGCCGAGGAATCTTTCTCGGTGTTGCTCAGATGTGAGCAAGAGGCCTAAGATTGAGACCTGTGCAGGTGTCTTGGACAATTGCTCGATTAAGAATATGTGCGATTTTTGAATAGCTGCTTCAAAGATCTCATTCTGTTTCTTCTCTTCTGCTTCTCTAGTTTGTCTCTAGGTTTCTATTTCTATTTCTTCTTCTATCATCTTCTATTTCCCTTTGCCCTTGGGATGCAAATATGTGACTGATTTAGAGATTTTGCCCGACCTAATTATAAAAGCTGTGAGCTCTTCTAGCTCATCCTTTGAACGTTTGGGGTCTACAACTTTTCCAACTAAATAACCCAAGGGGACTCTATTCAGCAAGTACTAAATTCTGATTGGCGGAGGGATATTGATGACTTGATAAGGAGATGAAAGGTCAATGAGTTAGGCATATTGTGATGGTGGTGGGATGATATGGGGTGAGGAGAAAGGGTCATGAGTTGCTGAACCTTCCCTGTATATGTTGATGTCAGGGAGAAGGAGTGTGATTGGACTATCCGGGGCCGTGTCCCACATATTTGTGAGCAAATGGTCATATTCAGGATGAGGAATAGGCTTAGGGAGATATCTTTTTATGGTGGACACATGATTAGTTTTGGGCAAAAAAATGACTTTCTTGTGTTTTGAAATTTTGGTAATGAAGCTAGCTGGGTTAAATTGGGTGCTGGTGGTACCTATCATATTGACCTCTTTTGGTGGTTTGTTGTCAGGGAGTGGATTTTGGATTATGTTGGTATTTGGTAGGGGGATTGGTGGGTGTAGGGTCAAATGATATCTTGCCCTCATCGATCAGGTCTTGAATGTCATGTTTCAAATGGAAACACCTGTCGAGGCGTGCCATGGAGTCTGGTGATATTCACAATGCTCCACCTGATTACAGTGGTAGGGTAGAGGGTAGGGTGGAGGTCTAGGATTAATTAGTTGCAACAACTTCTTCTTAATGAGATACTCCATTATGTATTCGTAGGAATAGGGTAAAGGAGTGAACTTCATTTTTTTTCTTTTCTTCTCTAGGAGCACTTGGGTATCTAGGTTGGTAAAATTACTGTGTTTGAGGAGGGATGATTTGCATGGCTGTAGGATAGCTTTGAGTTGGCTGTGGCGGCGGTAGAACATGACCGTTGTTCTGACTAGGCCATGGAACTTCGATGGCATACACAAGGTTAGCTTCTAGCCGGGTAGCAGCTGCCTTCTTTGGCACAGTCTTGGAGGAACTGGCTAGGGTAAGGGATGTCTCATGTACTAAGCCTGCCTTTATGCCCAACTATACTTTTGAAGCTTTGTCAACAGCCTCAACGAAGTTGGTTTGTGATGCAATCAGGAGCATCAGTTGGTAAGTAGGACCCAACGTTCTCATGAAGGTCGATATTAGGTCCTCCTTGGACATAGGATGTTTCAAGTTGAAGGTTTTCAATCTCCATCTATATGCAAAATCTCTGATACTCTCCCTTGAGGCAGGCCTCATTCCTTCAACCTCTTCTCTAGTTGGCAACAATTCAAGATTAAATCTGTAATGGTTGAGGAATGACCGTGTTAGGGCCCTCCATCTGCTGATGTTGTTCTTTTCTTGGCTTGCCAGCCATTTTCCTGCATTCTTCTCCAAACTCTGGCCAAACATCTGGACCAGGATCTGCTCATCATGTCCCCATTGGAACATAACATTACAATACATGCGGGGATGCATCCTAGGACATGTAGTACCATTGTACTTCTCCACATTGAGCATCTAAAAGTTTGGGGGTAATACATCTCTAGGGTGGATACAAAGGTCTTCTAAGTCCATGGAGATGGGGAATTGTCCCCCTTTCATTAGTTTTATCTCTACAGCAAGCTTTGCTATTTGTGCACTTGTCTCATCTGCCTTCTTTCCCTTTTTACTTGCCATTGATGGCCCATACTGTTCCTCAAGGTTGTAGATGGCCCGGTGCTCTGGTTGTAAGTATGTAGTTATGGGTTAGAGCGGGGTTGTGATATAAGTGGGACCCTGTGTGTATATTTGCCTATGCAGGAGAGTCTGTTTGGCAGTATTGGGAGGTGGTAATTCAGTTGTTGAACTTTGGCTCTAAGGTCCTCCTTGCTTTATCAGGTATTCAAACATCAGCTTCTCGAACTCGAAGAGGGTAGGAATTCGAGGCTGCTCACTTGTACTGGGTTGGCTAAGGGGTGGTGAGGAGGTTTAAGGTGATGAAGAAGATTGACAAAAAATGAGGGTGGATGTCCAACCATGCCAGGACATGAAGTCCCCCATTAGTCGTTCCACCTGTGGCTTGAATCCCTCTAAAGGGATGTCTTCAATACTGGTCCTTCCAAGAGGGGGATCTCCCATAGATGTTTCTGGAAGAGTAAACATTATAATGCTTGTGGTAGGAAGAGGTGATGACTTGTCAGCCTTGCTTTGCTACGTTGTGCATTTTTTCGCTTTTGCACTTGAGTCTCTGGGGAGCAATTATAGCTTGCTTAACTGAATTTGAAAGAAAAGAAGAGTTTATTTACTTTACGAGGTTTATTCTTTACATTTATTTACAATTGATAGCCAAGTGTTTTACAAGTGCATGTGTCATTCAGGTGAATTCATGTCCTTTATCTGAACTACAAGATTTGGAAACAAAAACTTTGTACATTATATATATATCGGAACACGATTACAAAATGAGGGGGTACTTGCCCCAATACATCGGAAGATAACATAAAAATGAAAAGCTAGAGATCAGGCACTGCTGGAGGCGGTGGAGGTAGCACTGGTTCATAACCTAAGGAGAATATCTATTCCCTGAGCTTGTGAACCCATGACTGTATCCATTGATCTTGTACAAAAGCCATGCTATTGCTATGCTTCATTTCGATTCCCAAGTCTTCATGGGAAGCTCTTCTGTTGTTGAGCTCACTTTTTAGGGAGTGAATGAGCTCTACTTGGTTCCATTCCAGTGTTGGGTACACTCATGCGAGACCTCAGCCTCTGTACATAAAAGTATCTCAGCTTCTAGGGTAGCCTTGGTTTGGGCATGCAAGACCTGTTCCTCAGCTAAATTAGTCAAGGCTTGCTCATACTCTACTTGAGTAGGAAAAGGCTCTATGTGAGATGATGATGTAGATTTAGTGCATTGCCTTTTGTTCAAAAAGGGGGAGACTGCAGGGGTAGTAGGTTGCAATAGAGGCTTATGTGAAAGCCAATGCTCGTATTCGGGCGACATAGCTTGTGCCTTTGCAGACAGTAGCTGTGGAGGTCCTAAAATCCCCGTTTGGGAGCTATCCTATAATGTGGCTAACACTGACTGCTTATGATTGGAGGTGCGGTGATCAATCTTGTATATGTCTTTGAAGACTGTAAGTCGAAGAGTTCCTGTCTAAGTGCGAATTATAAAAGGATGCGTATGGGTACATAGAGAGTGCTATGGTAGACTCCTGTGATAACCATGTATGTGCGATCCTTAGTAGCAAGAAGTGGATAATGTTCTTTGTGCTGAGCAACACACCAAATAATCTGCTGTGGAAGCATAGTAGCCAATAAGGCTTGATAATCTGATGTGGTTGCCTTAGTCGGCAATGGTCGGCTTCTGACATGGATCTGTGTTGGGGCCAGATCTCGAGACACATAAGTAAGGAAAGATGCAAGGACGGATAGGTGCTCACGTAGCCAAGCTTATAGGAAAGCCGGGCAACTGTATAGTCGACCTTTGGGATGTGACACATAATGTGAGAGACTATAGATGGTCTTTGAAATGAACATAGGTGCAAGTGCCTTCCTTTGTAGATGTTGGTCTAAGATGTTGAGCAGAACACCGTTGATATGGTGGCAGTTATGTGATAACAGAAGTTGTCCCAAGACAACTAGAGTGAATGTTTGGAATTTGATTGAGTCCGCAAAGTCACCAACCCTCTTCCAAACTTTCTCCAATAAAAGGTCAAAAGGGCAATGTAGGTATTCTCCTATGGCTTCCTTTGGCAGGGAGGCTTTGGAGATGTCGAATGCATGAAAGCCTTTGAGGTAACTAGGCTTGTGAATTTGTATTATTACATTGTCACCGAGATAGTGTTTCCAACCTAAGAAGGATTCGACCTTTTCAATGGTGGGCGAAAGTTCTTGTTCTTCGAAGCGAAAAACCATGGATGTCGGATCCCAAAAGGATATGGCAGCTTCTATTAGTGGCCAATCTAGGTTGACTTGTGCTAGGGCCAGTGATGCCTCTAGTCGACTTTGATTTTTCCAAACTACCATTTTTGGGGGAAGGGCATTGG
>JAOXJP010280030.1:0-19561 GCA_025762735.1 Platanus orientalis | reverse complement strand
ATCAAAATCAAAGTGACATAACTCTACTTAAATGAATTAAAACATAAAAATACAATGTAATCCCAAGAAAAATGCAACAAAAAAAAACAAAAAACATGAAATCAAAATAAAAAAATATTTAAAGCAAAGAAAACCTATAAAAGCATAAAGTAAACTCATTATCAAGTCAAAAAGCCTACCTCATCCGCAACAGGGTGCTTCCATAGAGCTTTCTCTTCCACGGAGAGAAGTGGAAAGTGACGGTTTGATTCCCCTTGATTCATTGTCATCAAAAGCAAAAAGACAAGGAAAGACTTTTGCTTGAAAGTTGAAAAAGAAAAAAGATAATCAACTTGTGGGGACCTCTCCCACTGTTTATAACGGAAAATGGCAATAGAAAATAAATAAAGACAAATAAAAACCTATCACGGGTCATTTAAACTCATAACCGATTTCAACGCCTAATCGTGAATTAAAAAATAGGCATTGAAGCAAAAACATAGGTGTTGAGTATTTTTCCTATAGTTGTTTCAATGCCCAATTGTTTTCTCAAAGCCTGCTTTTAATTAAATTAAACAATAAGCATTGAAGTAAAAAATGAGCATTAGGTTTAACATCCGCATAATGTTATTTTCCACTATAAAATGACATTTCTAACCCTGTGTTCATGTTTATTCTTATAGACATGGCTCACAAACTGGTACAATTGGATACTTACCCCACCATCTCCTCAAAATTTATAAATTCCCTAATTACCCTTCCCTCTAACCTCTAAATAACGGGAAATCTGGAAAAGTCAAAGCCAACTAGGGGCAACATTGGCTCTAGCATAAATCAATCTTGATTGGCCACTGATAGAGGCAGCTATTTCCTTTTGGGACACGACATCCATGGTTTTTGCTTCGGAGAGCAAGAGCTCACACCCACTATTGAGGAGCTTGAATCCTTTTTAGATTGGGAACATTGTCTTGGCATCAGTGCCATAATTTTGGTTCACAAGCCTAGATATTTGAAGAGCTTTCATACATTGGAAATCTCCAAAGCCTCCTTACCCAAGGAAGCCACAGGAGAATATTTACACTACCCTTTCGACATTTTATTGGAAAAAGGTTAGAAGAAAGCCAGCAACTTCGACAACCCAATCAAGTTCAGAGCATTCACCTTAGTTGTCTTGGGACAACTCTTGCTATCACATAGCCGCCATCACATCCATGGCGTCTTACTCGACATCTTGGATCAGCACCTATAGAAGAAAACACTCGCACTTGTAATCATCTCAAAGACTATCTCTAGTTTCTCACATTGTGTCTGACATCCCAAAGACCGACTATACAGTTGTCCAGCTTTCTTACAAGCTTGGTTGCGGGAACATCTATCTGTCCTTGCATCTTTTTCATCTTATGTATCACGAGATCTAGCTCCAGTACAGATCCATGTTAAAAGCTAACCTTTGCCAAACAGAACAATCACATTAAGTTATTAGAACTTATTAGCTGCCATACACCCTAAACAGATCACTTGGTGTGTCATGTGGCACAAAGCATGTTACCCGTTCCTTGCTACCAAGGACTGCACATACATGGTCATTACAAGAGTCCACCAAAGCACCCCTATGTACCTATATGTGCTCTTTAGCGATTAGCACTTAGGCAAGAACTCTTTGACTTCCCCACAGTTTTCGAAGATATATGCAAACTTGACCACTGTACATCCAATCATACACGGTCTACATTAGTCTCTCTATGGGATAGCTCGCATACCGTAGTCTTAAGATATCCACAGCTAGTATTCGTAAAGACACAGGCCATGACACTAGCATATGAGCATTGGCTTTTGCATAAGCCTTCTCTACAACCTGCTACACCTTCAGTGTCTACCTCTTCAAACAAGAGACAGTGCACCGAATTAACATCGTCATCATATACAGAGCCTTCTCACACTCAAGTAGAGTATAAGCTAGTATTATTAGACCTAGCCGAGGAACGGGCTTCACATGCCCAAACCAACTGGAATAAAACTCAGACAGAGCTCATTCACTCCTTAAAGAGTGAGCTCAATGATAGTAGGACTTCCCATGAAGACCTGGGATTTGAAATGAGGCACAGCAATAACATAGATTTTGTGTAGGATCAATCAATACAGTCATGGATTCACAAGCTGAGGGAATAGATCTTCTCCTCGGGTTACGAACCAGTGTCACCTCCACCACCTCCAACAGTGCTTGATCTCTAGATTTCCATTTTATGTTATCTTTTGATGTATTTAGGCAAGTATCCCCTCATTTTGTAATCATTTTATGATATATATAATGTACAAAGTTTTTGTTTCCAAAATATTGTAGTTAAGATAAAGGACATGAATTCACTTGTATGACATATGCACTTGTAAAACACTTGGCTATCAATCTATGAAAAATATAAAGAATGAACCTTGCCAAATAATAACAATGAACCCTTCTTTCTTCCAACTTAGTTAAACAAGCAACAATTGCTCCCCCAGAGACTCGACTATAGAAGTAGAAGAAAGCACAACGTAGTAAGGCAATGGCCAACAAGTTGACACCTTCTCCTACAACAAGTATTGCACCCCTTGCCCTACCAGAGGTATCTATAGGAAACCCACCTCCTGCAAGGACCATTCCTGAAGGTACCCTCCCAGAGGGATTCAAATCAGAAGTGGAGCGATTTATGGGGGACTTCATGTCCCGACATGGTTGGACATCTACCTCAGAATACAGTCAATCATCTTCCACATCCCAAACCTCTTCACCATCTCTCAGCCAACCAAGCACTAGTGAGCAGCCTCACATTCCTACCCTCTTCGAGTTCGAGAAGCTCTTGTTTGAATATCTGATGAAATAGGGAGGACCCCACAGCCAAAATGTAACATTTGAGCTAATACTTCCTAGTATTACTGAGCAAACCCCACCGTATAGCCAGACTTACACACAGGGTCCTGCCTATGTCACAGTGCCACTCTGAGCCACAACTACATACCTGCAGCCAGAGCACCAGGCCACCTTCGACCATGAGGAACAGTATGGGCCATCAACAAGAAGTAAAAAGGGAAAGGAGAAAGATGAGACCAGTGCACAAATAACAAAGCTTGATGCAGAGTTGAAACTCATGAAAGGGGGACAGTTTCCCATCTTTATGGACTTTGAGGACCTTTGCATCCACCCAGGAGGTGTGCTACCACCAAACTTATAAATGCCCAATGTAGAAAAGTATGACAGTACCACCTGCCCCAAGATGTATCTTCGCATGTACTGCAATGCCATGTTCTAGGGGGGACATGATGAGCAGATCCTAGTCCAGATGTTTGGCCAAAGCCTAAAGAATAATGCAGGGAAATGACTGGCAAGCTAAGAGAAGAGCAACATCAGCACATGGAGGGCCTTGACATGATCATTCCTCAATCACTACCAATTTAACCTTGAGTTGCTTATAACCAGAGAAGAAGTTGAAGGAATGAGGTCAGCCTCAAGAGAAATTATCAGGGATTTTGCATACAGGTGGAGATTGAAGACCTCCAACCTATAACACCCTATGTCTAAAGAGGACATGATATCGACCTTCATGAGGACACTGGGTCCTACTTACCAGCTAATGATCCTGACCGCATCACAGAGTAATTTTGTAGAAGTTGTCGATAAAGCCGTAAAGGTGGAGTTGGCAATCAAGGCAGGCTTAGTACATGATGCATCGCTTACCCCATCCAGTTCCTCAAAAAATGCACCAAAGAAGACAGTCGTCACTTGACCAGATGCTAACCTTGTGCAAGCCATTGAACAACGGTCATGTTCTGCCTCGGTCGCAGCCAACTCAGAGCTACATTGTAGCCATGAATATCTTCCCTCCTCAAACACAGCAGTTCTACCAACCCAAATACCCGGGTGCGCCCAAAGAAGAAAAGAAAAAAAAGGAAGTTCACCTTTCTGCCCTACTCTTATAAGTGCATTATGAAGTATCTCACTAAGAAAAAGCTGTTGCAGCTGATTGACTCAAGACCTCCACCTTACCCTATGCCCTACCGCTACAATTAAGCAGAATATTGTGAATACCACTAGACCCCAAGGCACACCCTTGACAGGTGTTTCCATTTGAAACATGACATCCAAGACCTGATTGATGAGGATACGGTATCATTTGACCCTACACCCACTAATCCTTTATCAAACACCAACACCATTCAAAATCCATTTCCTGATCACCAGCCACCTAAAGGGGTCAACATGATCAGTCATTCCAACACTCAATTCAACCCTACCAGCTTTATTACCAAAATCTCAAAACCCAATAAAGTCATATTTTTGCCAGATACCAATCATGTGTCCACCATAGACGGATATGTCCCTCAGCCTATCCCCCCTCTTGAATATGAGCACTTGCTCACAAACATGTGGGATACGACCCCAGATAGCCCAATCATAGTTCTTACCCTTGACATTAACATATACGGGGGAGGTTCAGCAACTCATGACCCTTTCTCATCACCTCGTATCATCCCACCACCCTTATTTTATGCCCAACTTATTGACATTTCATCTCCTTACCAAGTCATCAATATTCCCCCACCCACTAGAATCCAATACCTGTTGAACCGAGTCCCTTTAGGCTATCTAGTCAGGGAAGTTGCAGATCTAAAACTTTCAAAAGATAAGCTGGAAGAGCTCATAGCTTTCATCACCTGGTCGGATAGAGTCTCTAAATCGGTCATATATCTACACCCTAAGGGCAAAAGAAAAGAGAATATGATAGAAGAAGAACCAGAGACAGAGATATAAAGATAGACCAGAGAAACAAAAGAAAAGAAAGATAATGAGATTTTTGAAGCAGCTATTCGAAAGTCTCACTTGTTTTTGATAGAACAATTATCAAAGACACCCGCACAGGTCTTTTTTTTGTCTTTTGCTAACACTAAAGCAACACAAAGAGTGATTCCTGAGCATATTCAAAAAGTCCTTTGTGGATGCCTCGATCGCACCAGACAGGTTAAAAAATATGGTGGTAAGGATATCAATGCCACAAGTTATCACATTCATAGAGAATGAGATCCTCGAGGGCGACACCGTGCACAACAGAGATATCTACATCATGACACGTCACTCTGACATGTGTATTCCACTCATCTTGGTAGACAATGCATCTGTTTTGAACATATGTACCAAGGATACATTGAACACATTGGGAGTTTCCTCAGACTATGTGAAACCCAACCCATGTGACATAAGGGCCTTTGACAATTCGGTGAGTCGCGGCCAAGGAGAAGTGTTCATTCCCCTTGTGATATAAGGAAGAATGTTCCAAGTTTAGTTTCAGATACTAAGCATACCATCATCCTTCACAATGTTGTTGGGAAGACCATGAATTCATCAAGCGGGTGCCATCCCATCCACTCTTCAGCAGAAGGTCAAGTTCATCATCAACAATGAGGTTATTACAGTGCCAGAAGATATGGATGTCATCACAATGACAAGCCAAAAAATATTGGGAGTTCAGAACCTGCAAGTTTGAACACATTCATCTCATATTAGTTTGAGGTTGTACATACAGAGAAAGAAGCGGCAAAGCTAAAGAGGAAGGTTGAAATACTTCCGCCAAAGTTCAACATGATGGCTAAAATGAAGTTCGATCCGAACAAAGGCCTAAACAAGAATTCTCAGGGAAGAAAGAACCCCATCAAGGCCATCAAAGTGCCATATAAGGCAGGATTTGGGTTCAAACCTCTCCTCAAGCATTAGTTCAAGAATAACAAGAAGAAGAAAGCTGGTCACAAAGCCGCACAACATTTTATGTCAGCTTCTGAACTCTCCAAAACCTGTAATACCCTGCCAACCAAACCATCAACTCAAACAACACCATCCAAACCTAGCACAGAACACTCATCAATAGAACCAGGCACAATTTCACCTCCAGTCATCAGCCCACATCTCACCTACCATCTCGAGGCTGTTTTTCATACCTACATGTCCAACACTAAGTCGTCCATCCCTGAGATTGGAGAATGTTCAATTCCCAACACCTAAGAATATAGGGAGGACAACCCATTTCCTCTAAGTCTACTCTCACTCCCTGATGATGTCAGAGAAGCACTTCAATCAGTAATTGTGAGTGGAGAGTTAGACTTAGGTGAGCTTAACCTTGACTAGGTCAACATGCCAGAAACATGGGTACTCAAGGAAGCCGCAAAACAGGTTCGACAAGCCAACTTCATAGCAGTAGAGGATGAGGACCAGGTGATGGATTGATTGATATAGAAAAGAGGCTAGGAAAAGCTAACTCTTCTTTATTCCACTTTTGATTTCAAAAGCTTTTAGTTTTTTATTTTCACCCTTTTTGTATAAGAACTACGTAGACTTGATCCCTAATGACTCATGAAATGTCACAACATTCAACCAGTGCACCTGTAAGGGGTATATAGGCAACCTGAGACACAACTTTAGGCCCAATCATTTCGAAAAGCCTTTTTCTATTTTCTTTACCCTTGTAGTCAAAGAACTACATGTGGCTTGATATTGACAGACCATGTTTTCAAAAGCACTCATGCTTAAAGTCAAGTATGTAGGCAACCTGATAAGTAACTTCAGGCTCAACTGCTTTTCAAAGAAATTTAAATTTGGTTCACCCTGAGGCCAGAACTGTGCGTGACTTGATCTTGGCTGAACAAGTTTTCTTAAGCTTATGATCAACGCAAACATCGGGTATGTAGGCAACTTGGAGTTAGATTCTAAGTCCAGTTGCTCTTCTTGGGTATTAAATCCCATTTTCATGTATTTTCATACTAAAAGCTTTTTCTTTAAAAAATAGGAATAAGAAGAATGTAATGGTGAAGAGGTAATGCCAAAAGCGTTGATCAAGGCCTTTGAGCGCCAAGAGAACCGAAATCTTCCATCGATAGATAACCTCTAAGAGATCAATCTTGGGTCAGAAACTCTGCCTAGAATTATAAAAATTAGGACGCCAAGCACAAAAAACATTGGCTTAAGAATCTCAAGAAATATGTCTCGAGAGTCTTGGTTGGTCCAGAAAATTATCGACTGGGTCGTCTCGGGGACATTGGCTCGGGAATCGTGCATGGTCAGGAATCTTGGGGTCAATCATGGTGGGGCCCAAACTTTGTTCTCGGCTCGAGATTCCAAGTGCTTGGTAGTTCTAGTCCCATCAGATGCCCCCCAATTCCAGAGGGCTATCATTTTTCATGAGATCGAGGGAATTATTGTCTAGCAATGTCTTTTAATCTTTGGCAATTACCGCCCTTTATAGGGAACTTGGACAATTTGTTTTAGGAGTCATGCGCACATTATGACCATTTGGACTTTGTGCCTTCATAATGAGCGTGTCTTCAGGGATTCATTAATTAGACGTCGTTTCACCTCCTCTTTCGTTACTTGAGATGACACGTGGATGAAGTAGATCTTGTCATACAAGCTTGATAAAACGCCGCTTCACCTACCGGCCGAGTCGATGCGAGGCTATGTGGAGGGCCTAGATCTGACTCAGGTGATCCTACAGCTAGGCTCACCCTCCTTAGTTCTTATAAGTAGCTTGGGTTATTCCAACTTTCATTCATTTGAGATTTTCTTCCTGTCTCTTATGATTTTCGTCTTCAGTTGCTACGATAGTTGCAATGGTGCATTCCAACAGTTCTTCGAGGTTTGTATTCTCCTCCAAGCACTATTTCGATATGCTTTACAACTTTCTTGTTTCTTTTAAGTTATTTTTCTTTCTTTCGGGTAGCTAGGCTTATTTTTCCCAATTCATCTTTCCTTTTTTTTCTCTTTTTATTGTTCACTTTCACCCTGGACACCACTGGAGTTCCCTTCGGTTTTCATCTAGTCTGGCTCTGTAGCTTCCTCTGAGCTCAGAGGTGTCCCCCAGACCTGGGTTTATTGGGTGGTGACCTGTCCTTTTTGCCATCCGTCTTTGATGAACTTCTATCATTCTTATGTCCCTCAGTAGAAGTCATTTTTGCTCTCGATCGAATGGACACCTCATCCAGTCCCCTGCTTTTCGACTCTAACGCTACCTTATCTTGAGCCCTGGGCTTCCCGAGCTTGAAATCGTTCATCCAGACAATCTTAAGGGAGCTTCTACGATGCCTCGAGAGCCTTTGACCCATCCTTCAATGGCTAAGATCTTCCCCTATACTCTCAATTCTTTTGACCTAGAGAAATTTAGGAAGTTGTACAATATTCCTGGGGACATAGTCTTACATATTCATGAGGCATTCAAGCGAGCGTGTCATATTCAGCTCGAGGAGGTTTGCCTGTATGAGCAGGCTCATATAGCAAGCCTCTGGTTCCCAATTCTTCAGTTTATTAGGGATCTCCTTCTCTGTGTCGATCTTTTACCTACCCAGCTAATGCCTAACTCATGGAGGATTATGATGGATTGCATGATCCTTTGGGCAGCCAGTAGTGGAGACCGTGATCTTTTTTTCATCTCGGAGTTCCTTTTTTGCTATCAAATTATTGAGGACTCGGGTTGGTGGTTTTTTATCCCTCGGGATAGTATTAGGAATTTAGTTACAAAATTTCTAACTTCCCACAAAGGTTGGAAGAGTAGGTTTTTCTTCGTTTCGGGCAATGGCTGTGAAGCTTGCCCTTGGGAAAGCAAGATAGAGAAGTTGGTTTGCTTCAACCGAGTTTAGGGTAACCCGAACTCCTCTGGTAAGTTGCTCTATGTCATTGTTATAGTTTCATCTTTTCTTTTGGTTTGCCTTTAGCTTCTTACCTTCTTTTTTTTTTGTTCTACCTCAGTTTTTGCTGAGCTTCAACTCCCGACGTCATCCCTTAATCGTGTGCTTAGGGTGATCTCTTATCGTATGCACAATTACTTGGCCCTCGTTACTCCCGAGTTGCTTTCTCATTTTCCCTTCCAGCCTCAGTCTGTCAAGGATGTTGCCTTAGAAGACTCGGGTATTCCCCCCATGGTGGAGCTCATCGGGGGAACAATCACGGGTATTTGTTATTCTCTCTTCTTATTCTTTTTTTTTTTATACTTGTTGGCTATAATCTACAGTCATGATAAAGGGTGATTTAAAGCTTCTCTTAAAGAAGGCTCGTGAGGCTCGCAAGGGAGTGATAGAGTCTCAGAAAGTTCCCCTTGTTGGGGAAGGCTTGAGTGTGGCCGAAGGAAAAAGGTTCGGTGACTCGGTAACTCCCACCCCGAAGCGTTAGAAGGCCCAAGCCCCAGTCTTGGGCATTTAAGAGGGTGTCATTCCCTAACCCTTACAGAAGGACCAGGCGGCCCTGAGAACTTTAGCCTACATCTCTTTTGCTCGTCCTACCTCCATCGGAAGTCATCCGGCTCCACCTCCTGAAGGCTTTGCTCCTCTGGCCAATAAAGGAAAAGGTTCAGTGGTGCAGACCTTCGTGAACAACCTGGAATATGCATTCAAGAAAATAACCTGGGTTATTCTGAGGGGTGATCTTTAGGCTCTCCTTACGATGAACTCAGGTGTCCTGTACCAAAGGATGGTGCTCAACTTGGCCGAGGTAATTTCATTTATGATCACATGGCTCATTCAAACTTTTATGCCTTCACGTGTTCTAACCTCCCTCATCTCAAGTTTTTTTTTGCAATTGACGTTGCTCATGACGGTAGGCATCTGGTTTCAAAAGGCCGCAGAGGATGCCGCTCATTCATAGAAGAAGAAGGTCACAACTTTGAGGTTCGAGAATTCAGGCGTCTAGGCCCTGTTGTCCGATTCTGCGTAGAGGGAGGTTGACCTCCACGCTAAACTTGACTCGCTTTGGCAGCAAAGTTCTAGAATGACTTGGTAGAGTGAAAGATCTTAGTTGACAAGGCAGCCAAGGCAGACAGCAGGGCAGCGAGAGCCAAGGAGACCCTTGCTCAGGAGAGGGCTAAAGCCAACGCTGCATTGGCTACTCGTCTCTAGTAGGAGAGGGAGGCAGTTGGTCGAAGATCCGGGCCTCCACTGATTATGTCAGTGAAGCTCAGACTACTATTAAGATGGTTTTGAAGCATGTCGGCGTCGAGCTTCTCAAGCATACCTATAGGCGACCTCTCTGCGTTTGTCTTTAATGATGATTCGGGATCCCCTACTGCGGCCGAGGTCGTTTAAGTCGAAGAAGATGAAGTTGAGGATTATAATGCTTCTTCTGGGCCTTTACTTTTTAAAAAAATTGTACAAGGACTCCTTGTGTAAAAACTCTTTTATGAATAAAAATAATTCTTTTTCTTCTCCATACTTTGTCCTTAGAATTTTCTTTCTTCAAATGTTCTCACAAATGATTCTCTGCACCTAGTGTGACAACTTATTCAGCATTCAGTTTAGCCAAACCTGTAGCATATCATTAGATGTAAAAGTGCTTAACTGCTTAGTGAAAACCTTAGTCATCAAGTGACTCTCGGCTACATGGGGCCAATTGAATATCTCTGAGTCATTAAGTGACTCTCGGCCATATGGGGCTAGTCAAATATCTTTGAGTCATTGAGTGACTCTCTGCCATATGGGGCCAGTCGAATATCTTTGAGTCATCAAGTGACTCCCGGCCATATGGGGCCAGTTGAATATCTCTGAGCTATCAAGTAACTCTCGACCACATGGGGTTAATCAAATATATCTGAGTCATCAAGTGACTCTGGGCCACATAGGACCAGTCAAATATCTTAGACTCATCAAGTGACTCTCGGCTACACGGGGCCAGTCGAATAAACCTAAGTCATCTAGTGACTCTCAGCCACATGGGGACAGTTGAATATCTCTGAGTCATCAAGCAACTCCTGGCCACATGGGGCCAGTCGAATATCTTTGAGTCATCAAATGACTCTTGGCCACATGGGGCCAGTTGAATAAACTTGAGTCATCAAGTGACTCTCGGCCACATGGGGCCAGTCGAATATCTCTGAGTCATCAAGTGACTCTCGGCCACTGCCTCGACCTTATCGTTGTTCCAAGTAATTTTGTATGCTTACTCTTGTGTAAAGATTCCCCTTTACTAATTGATGCTAAGTTATAATTTCCCTAGGGATAATATTTCCTTAGGTGTTCTGCATTAAAAGGTCGAGGCAGTGGCTTGCCTTCCAAACTCTTAAAATGATACGATCCAGGCCTGTTAAACTTAGTAACTCTGAACGGTCCTTCCCAATTTGGCCCAAGTTTCCCATCTGTCGGGTTCTTAGTGGTAAGCATGATCTCCCTCAAGACTAGATCTCTAACTCTGAACCTCCTCTCTTTGAATTTTTTGTTGTAATATCAGGCCATGGTATTCCAATAAACGGTCATTCAAGCGGCAACTTCCTGCCTTCTTCCTTCTAGTAAATCCAAATTTAGATGGAGATTCTCCTCATTCTTGCCTTTATCTGCTATGGAGACTTGGTATGTTGGTAGGATCAATTCTATCGGGGTTACTGCCTTTGACCAAAATGCCAGAAAAAGGGGGTTTCACCTGTTGGGGTCCTGACCGTCGTTTTGTATGCCCATAAAGTTCTTGGTAGCTCATCAGGCTAATTTCCTTTGTGGGTTGCCAACCTTGTTTTTATTATATTGAGGAGAGTTTAATTGGTGACTTCTACTTGTCTGTTGGCCTGAGGATGTCTCAGAGAAGAAAAGTGGTTTCTGATCCCGAGATTTGAACAAAATTCCTTGAACCGAAGGTTATCAAATTGCTTACCATTGTCTAAGATCAAAACCTCTGGAACACCAAATCAACAAACTATAACCTTTCATACGAAGTTTCGGACATTACTCTCGATAATCTTAGCAACGGGCTCTGCTTTGGCCACTTAATGAAGTAGTTGATCACCATGATAATGAACCTAACTTGTCTTTTTCCTTGCAGAAGTGGACTGATTATGTATATTCCTCATTGTGCAAATGGCCAAGGGTTAGGGATTGGGGTGAGTTATTCTGCAGGTTATCGAGGCTTATTGGTAAACCTCTAGCATCTGTCACATTCTGGAGCGAAACACGTAGCATCGTTTAGCATGGTTGGCCAGTAATAGCCAGCTCTGATAAGTCAATGAACCATTGATTTGCCCCCCCGAGTGGTTTCCATATACTTCTTCATGGACCTCCTTCATAGCTAATTCCAACTCAGTTGGAGTTAAGTACCGAAGGTAGGGCAATGTGAGGCTTCTCTTGTATAGGACTCCGTCTAACATCACGTATCGCAAAACCCTTAATTTTAGCTTCCTAGCTTTTGTACGATCATCAAGTAGCTTGTCTCTTTTTAGGAACACCCTGATTGGGTCCATCAATGTTGGTTCTTCTTAAGTGATTCCGATGGGTATTGCTTCGGTGACAACAATACTCGTCATTGGCAGATATTCGACCATCATGCCATCGTCATCTCTGAGGGTTGAGGCTAGTTGGGCTAACCTATCATCTAGGTCATTCTCCCCCAATCATGATTGTTACTACGAGGGGATCATCGTGCAGGTGTTGCAGTCGTGCGGAGTCCTCTTCTGAGACGGTGATCGGGGGGTCAAATTTTTTAGTCAGTTTTAATGGCCCTCTAGTCATGTAGACCTCCCTTCCCTCTACATACTTGGATCTCTGCAAGTGAGATTTTCTATGCCAAAGTGGACTCTCCTCCCCCTGCAGATCCTCCTACTATCACTCTAATTCCCCCTAGGGGTAAGATTCCTTCTTTTTCCCTTCGTGGCAGGTTTTCTTGGCAGCCCACTGGTCTAGTCTGCTTTCTAACCTATTACGAATCTTTTCAGCCTTTCTCGTTATATCAGCTCCTCAATTTATTCCTTTAGGTTGAAATAGTCATTCGTGTCATGACCGTGGTCTTTGTAAAAATAACAATATTTCCCTCTGGCCCTCTGTGTCGGTGGGGCCTTCAACTTCTTTGGCCATTTAAGGGCGGGGTCATCTCTGATTTCCATTAAAACGCGCTCAGGAATTGTGTTCAGAAGGGTATACTTGGGCAATCGGGACCTGAGATTCCTTGATTTCAGCTCAGGCTGACAAGGTTGATCACTTTGCCCTCGGCTCTGAGTGGATCCGCTTAATCCATCTGTTCTTTTCATTTTCTTTGATTCTCCTCCTTTCCTTCAAGCCAACATCGCCTATTTCACGTTCATATGCTTTTGTGCTTTCACCATTAATTCCTCGAGGGTGTTTGGCAGAGACTTTGATAGAGAAAATAGGAACCTGAATGGTTATAACCCTCCCATCAAGGCAGTTAGTATCACCTTGTCATCGATGTCATCCACCTGCAATGCCTCCTTGTTGAACTAAGTGATATAGTTTCTCAGTGATTCATCTCGATTCTGCTTGACATTCAAGAGGTAGGTCACATGCTTCCGATGCTTATGAAATGGCTAACAAATCACTTGCTGAGGTTCAGGAAGCATTCAATGGATCATGGCTTTAACCTCCTGAACCATACACGAGCAGGACCCTTGAGGGTCAAAGGGAAGGCCCGACACATGATTTCGTCAGGAAGGGCCTAGAGGTGCATCTGTGTCATGTATGTCTCCAGTTGGTCAAGGGGGTCTCTTGTCCCTTTGAATGCTTCCATTTGGGGGTGCAAAATTTGTGAGGAAGTGGGCAGTTCATCCCTCGAACTAAGAAGGGCAATTTGGTCCTTCTGACCAAGTCCTCGATAGTTGATAGCTCATTCCCCTTCATTGTTCGCATGACATCTTTAAGTTGATCTTATACTTCTTTCAGTCGTTCATTCATCAATGGATTACCATGACCACCTCCTTTTGTTTGATTTTTATGGAGGTGTTCTTCATTGTGATGCTTCTCAGACTTGTGGGATTCTGTTTCTCTCATTCGTTCTTCATTTTTGCTCCCTGATGGGGTAGGGTTTTTACCACGCAATCCTTCGCATGTTTCTCTTTCGTCCCAACTAATGATCCTTTATAGAAATTGTTAGTTTTGTTGAGCAATCTCCTCTACAACCTTTGTGAGGTCTTGCACCCATCATTCGAGATCAGACCCGCCAACTTCCTCCTTGGTTTGATTGGTCTGATCATTGTATGTGTAACGTTCCTCTAGTTATTCCTCTGTGTGTCCATGGATCTGGTTTAAACCATGCACCCTTAGTCTAAATGAACTGTTTTAACCATGGTTCCCATGGACGGTGCCAACTGATGATGCTCGAATTTGACACTCGGACTTGACCTGATGGGTGCAGGACTTTTCGAAGATCCTATAGACCTATGAGGACAAAGGTAAAAAATGGTGTCAACCGGTTTATGTGGCCTTCGACGATACATAACCAAGAGATCTCACCGAGGTGGAAGAAGTGGATGCTTTTAACAAGTGTTGCAACTGTTAGATGCTCTAGCCTAAAATCATATAGGTAGGCTTCGAAGTTGCATCGAAGAACACATTTTGTGATGCTAATGAGAAAGTTGATGCTAATGAGACTTCCTTCATAATGAATCACACCTCTGTCCTCTTATCCTGCAACATTTAAAACATCTAGTGGTTTATCGGTGTTTTTTTCACACTATAGATTCCGACTTCATTGAATGTGAACTAGTTGAATGCCACAGATATGGAATATTGGACACTCGACGTACAAAACAGGCCTAATATCATAATAATAGGATGAATGTTGTATCAAACATGAAGAACCAATGTTATCAGTCATCATACAAAGATATTGTCATTGGTTCATCCTAACTAGTGCTATACCCCTCCTTTGCAGCTTTACAATCTGCACATTCATATCTAATGGTTGCCATGATCTGAAAAACCATGGGTTGCCATGATCTGAAAAACCATGGCTGCATCCATGTTCTCTTTGCCTGGTAGAGGAATACTTGAAGCTCTTTGATCCCTCTTAGCACCACTCAGCTCCTCCGTCATCGAAGAACATGACAAGGTTCAACCCGCCTTCCCTCCATCGATCCCACCTCTCAACCATCTCCGGTATGAAAACTTGACAATGCACCCTCCCCCTTTTGTTCCAAACATTAGTTTTTTCCATTCTCTTTGGATATTGAACTCGCCAACGATGTGGACGATGGTGGATCAACCAAAATCAATTATGTAATCAATGATTTGGGAAAGCAACTAGCAGACCAAAAAGCGAAAATGAGCAGGGAGGCCCTCTGGGTAGTCCCGCCAACAGTTGGTGGTCTTGACTCGCCACGTGGTAGGAATAGTAAATGGCCTAAGGAGGACATCTATTTGCTTGTCGCCTTCATGATTGTTAACGTAGCACATCCTGGTTGGTGGCTTATCCCAACTCTTCTCACATAATATTACAATAATTGGAAAGATATGTTGTTCTGTGTGATTTACATGTACAATTATAGTTGCATGCAATCCAATCTTTCATAATACCATATATAGTTGTGGGAATGCAGCTATATGCAATTAAAGGTGGCAATGAGTTGGGAAAATCTTGACTCGTTGCCACCCCTATATGCAATCTAATCTTCCCTAATATCATGTACAAATGTGGGAATGTAATTGTATGCAATCCAATCTCTCCTAACATGTGTGGGAATGTAATTGTATGCAATCCAATCTTTCTCAATACTCCCCCTTAAGTTGGAGAGTGAATGCTATGAACACCCAACTTGCATAAGAGGTCATGCAGTCGTGTCGCACCAAGTGGTTTGGTAAACAAATCAACAAGCTGTTGATGCATAGATATGTGCAAAGTATAAATGATCCCTACCTAAAGTTTTCCTTGAATAATATGACAATCAATCTCAATATGTTTGGTGCATTCATGAAAGATGGGATTAGTAACAATATGTAAGGCAATCTTATTGTCACAAAACATCAAAGCATGTTGAGGATGAGGCAGTTGTAAATCATGTAGATAAAAAAAAATGTGATCTCACAACAAGTGGTATCCATGGCTCAATATTTAACTTCATCAAGTGATTTGGAGACCATGTGTTGTTTCTTTGATTTCCATGAGATGATGGAAGATCCTAGCATTATATAATATCTAATAGTTGAATGTTGGGATTTTGTACAACTAGATCAATTAGAGTCATAAAAGGGCTCATAATTGAAGATGATTGTGGGATGATAATAGAATGCCTTGACTAGGAGATTGTTTGATATATTGATGAAGGCGATGAGTAGCACCAATAAGTGGTTGCCATGGTTTATCCATAAATTGACTATGTATTTACATGAAATGTAATGTTAGTAGGAGTGATTGTGAGATAAATCAAGCAGCCAATAAGACAACGATAGCTTGTGGGATCAGATAAGAGAACTCCATTTGATGATGTTAATTTGAGATTATGTTCCATGGGAGTCGTGTGGGTTGTGAGCCAAAAAACACCAATATCCTCCAGTATCTCTAATGCATACTTACGTTGAGAGAATGTATAAGCCATGGTTTGAGCAAGCTACTTGAATGCTTACGAAATATCTGAGAGGTTCAAGGTCCTTTAGCTTAAATCGAATGAAGAAACATTTTGAGAGTAGTGATTGCAAAAATAACATTTCTTGTGATTATAATATTGTCTACATAGATGAGCGCAACGGTAAAAGAATAACCGAAAATCCATGTAAACATTGAATAATCTACCCTGGATGGAAGAAAATAAGTAACCATGAGTGCACAAATATAATTTGTAAATCATCGATGTGAGGCTGCTTCAGTCCTTATAATGATTTGTTGAGATTACAAACTCGTGTCCCCGCCCCTATCGAGAAAAAACATGACATATTTGCATGTAAACTTCTTCTTATAAGTTTCAATTAAAAAAAAAACATTATTGACGTCCCACTAATGAAGATGCCATTGTTGAATAGCCATGACTAATATTACACGAACAGTAACTAGTTTGGCAATGGGAGCAAAAGTTTTATGATAATCTAATCCCTTATTTTGATTGTAATCCTTGGAAACAAGGCATGCTTTGTATTGTTCAATAGTTTCATTGGAGTTTTATTTATATCATATATACATTTGCATCCAATGGGTTATTTGTGAGGAGGAAGTTGGTTGAGTGTCCAAGTATTGTTAACCTTGAAGGCTTTGATTTCAGCTGTCATTGCTATGCACCATTGTGGATCATGAAGAACTTGTTTGAAAGATTTGGGTTATGTGTTAATAGAGATTACTATAGAGAATGTTTGATGTAAAGGAAAAAATATGATCATAAGATAAATAATAAGAGACATAATGAAAAGTACTTACTTGAAGGCTCGTTTGCAAAGATGATGGCGAAGTAGGAAGAGTTGGCATGACCATTGTACAATGATGGTCCTTAAGATAATTGGTGGGTTTATAGGATGGGTGGAATGGCCGAAGGTGGTGACAGTGATGGTACCAAATTGGGCACATTGTTTTCAATGGGTGTTATGTGGTGGTGGAGGCTTCAATGCAATCCGATATTGGCAAGGGTAGTGTAAAGCTTGTGGATTTTGTATGCATTGTCTAAAAGGGAAATAGACTTTATAGCCTTTTTATCATATGGGTAACTAATGAAAACACAACACTTGGTTCGAGGGTCAAACTTGGTTCTCGTAACTACATGGGTGAAAGCATAGCGAAGACTTCAAAAGGTTTTAAATGAAAATATGATGGCTTATGGTTAAACAATTTTTTCATAAGGCACATGGCCAAAAAGAATGGGTATGGGAGTGATATTAATTAAATATGCAGCAGTTAATACGTATTCTCCCAAAACCTGAATAGGTACGTGAGCTTGAAACTGTAGGGCTCGAGCTATATTCAAAAGGTGATGGTTTTTGTGCACTACCACACCGTTTTGTTGTGGAATTGCAACACAACTTTGTTTATGGATTTTCATAAAAATGGGTAGTGTTATATTTATACACATGTGCAAATCATGAAAACATGAAAGACAAATAAACTGAATATTACAAGAAATGGAAAGATTTGTTGTTGTGTGTGATTTGCATGTACAATTATAGTTGGATGCAATCCAATTTTTCATAATAGTTACGGGAATGCAGCTGTTGAAATTTATTAAGTATATTAACTCTAACCTCTCTTACAAACTTAGGGTATATTGAGAGATAGTTAATTGTTTTATTTAAGATGGTGTTAGAGTGGGTTTTAGGTTGCGAGCTCAAATCTCCCTATGGATGCAATTAGTTTCTTGGGGTTTCTATGCACATATATGCACATTTTAAGGACTTGTAACCTACAATACATGATAGGTCATATCATAATCTAGTTTCCTAAAAGCATATGAGTTAATTGACCCTGTATCAAAAGATTAGAATGTGGAGTCCATTCTTTGAATATTTCCCCCTCACATTGTACAGGGGATCTCTAAAGTACCTTGAGCAAGAATACATAAGAGGAAATGTTATAATTTGGACTCTCATTCCTTTAGGTAAATTAAACACAAAGTATGTTTACAAACAAATCCAAGATTGTCTAGCATCTTCACTAGTTACATTGGATCCTGGAATGATGACGTTATGGAAGATAAACAATCTACCTCTATGAAAAGCCATGTTTGTATGACGTTGTTTGAATGGGGCAATTTCATTAAGAGCTTCTCTCTCAAACATATTTTAGGATTTGATCCAATGCACCCACTTTGTGAACTATAGTAAAAAACTCTTAATTACTTATTTTTTCTTGTGAAGTAGTCATCTGGTATAGGTCACCTTTAAGACTCCGTATTAGAAAACAATAATAAGAATTCAAACAGTAGTAGATAATTAATTGGCTCCAACAACATCCAAATCTTTGGTGTTTTAAACTAGGGGTTGTTAGCACGAAAATTTAACTTGGGTCATTTAATCGAATAAGAGCAGTGCAACAACATTTAGGCATCAAGATTTTAAGCACCCTTGGTTTAAGGAGAGCAATCATAGACTCTAGGAGGTTAGGCATTCCCTGAGAAGCCTTTTCGGATATTTTGGTCACAAATGAATCAATCAAAGCATCTCATTACAGCCCAAGTACATCATTTTAGGTCAAACCCTAATTCTCTAAAAAACATTAAAAGGAATTTGGGGGTCCACATTTAAGAGCTTCATCCATGTTATCTGCAACTTACCTCTAAAAGTCTTCCCTTAACGAAGCATCATAGGTAAAAAAATTATCATTTTACCCTTTTACCTTCAAAGGCCCAAAATTCACCATTTGCCACTCAAATCATCCAAATTGTTCTGCCTATATAAGCCTTATTGTCATGAAGCACTACAAGCAAAGAATTATCATTTTCACATTTTTCAATCCCTATCAGCACCCAAATTTCGACTCGGGTCATCTAACGGAATGAAGAGCATTAGAGCAATACTTAGGCATCAAGTCTCTAAGCAGCCTTGGTTTAAGAAGATCAAACTTAGGTTCTAGGATGTCAGGCATTCCCAAAGAAGTCTCCTCAGATATTTCACTTGCAAATGAACTAGTCAAAGCACCTCATTACAGTCCAAATGCACAATTTTAGGTTAAATCCTAATCTCTCACAAAAGCATCAACAGGACTTTGAGTGCCAATATTTAAGAGCTCCATCCATGTAATTTTTAATTTTTTCAGCTTCTATAAGTCTTCCCTCAACGGAACATCATAGGTGAAAAATTATCATTTTACCATTTTGCATCCAAAAGCCCATAACTCATTATCTACCACTCAGATCACTGAATTTCTCTTACCTATATAAGCTTTCTTGTCATGAAGCAT
>JAOXJP010280029.1:0-33978 GCA_025762735.1 Platanus orientalis | reverse complement strand
AACAACTTTAATGTGAGTAGCGGGAGTGGGAGGAGGTGTTGGAACTGCCTTGGGGGCAACCTGGGGTGCCTAAGCCTCAGAAGGCTCCCCAGAGACAAGGTGTCGCTTCCTCTTCTTCGAAGAGGCGGCTACCTCGGCTTGGCTAGCCACTTTCGGGCCAACTGCTTTGGCCTCCCGGGCCTTGACCTCTCTGATCTCTCGAACCTGAGCTAAATATTTTCTATTTGTCTTCATCACTACACAAAGAATAAACCTAGGGTTAGAAATTAATAATAAATAATAAATAAATAAGGGGGAAAGAGAAAAAAAATGAGGGAGGAACTAAAGATATAAAGGGTGAGTTACCCGGGTCTAGACCAAACCCGTACTGGTAGAGTCTGTCGAGTGTGACGAGGTCTGAGAAAGCATGGGACGGATAGTTTATGACATCCCAAGTGCGAGCCTCCTCCTCAGGAGACAACTCGTCTACTTTAGAGACTAACAAAAAAAAAGGGAAAAGGAGGGAAACACATAAGACAATAAAGAAAAAAAGATCCAAATAAATAAGACAAATTATGGCTTACCTACTCGGCTAACGGCCGATGCCCAGACCCGGTTGAACTTTACGATAGGGACCTTCCCGGGGGGTACTCTTAACCTTCACCAGAAACAAAAAAATACCGACTCCTCCACCTACTATTGGAGCTCGGCACGGTTACCAGGGTAGTGGTCAAGTCTTGACTAGCAAAAAAGAACCACCCCGGCTCTTGCTCCTCTGAGCAGTAGCAGTGAAAGAATTTGTTGAGGGTGAGGCGATGCTTCCCCTTGAAGGTCAGCTCCCATAGAACCATACATCCTATGACTATCTGCTAGGCATTGGGCATTAACTACCCCAGTGTCAGTCTAAGGCAGAGCAGCAGTTCCCTAAAAAACAAGGGAATCAAAAATCTGAGATCCACCATGAGGGCCTACTCGTACAACGCTATACTGTCGGCAGGGGCTTCGAAAGCCCATAAGTCACCGGGGTAGTAAAGACGATCCCCTCTAGAATGAAATAAGTGGAATAGTATCGAGTTAGGGTTCGTACCCCAATCTCGGAACCATAGAGGGCAGCTTTAAAATCTTGTTCAGGAGCAATCTCCCCCACCGCTAGGCGTTAGATGGAGTCAGCTCGGTGGCCTGCTCAGTGGGGTTCTACCAGACTTCCAACAGATCATCAGCTCTGTCAACCATCCGGTCAAAGGTATCCCCAGACACCATTGAATAACACTAGAAAAACAAAGAGATACAAGAGAGGAAAAATAGGGAAAGAACACAAATATGGATATGCCGAAAAGAAAGGGAAGACTAGAGGGTACAAACGAAAAATAAAAAGAAAATTAATCAACAAAATAAAAGGGAGCTATAGGGAAATAAAGAACGAACTACAGTAAAAAAAGAGGATACTTGGGAAGTAGAGACTTGAGAAAAGTGCCAGAATCGGTGGAGAACGGATGCCCGAAGACAGGGAGAGTGTCAAAGATGACTAAGAAAGACGGCCCCGAAATGTAGTTGTGTTGAAAACGGAAACGCTGAAATACGGAAAAATTGTCGGAAATCGCCCAAAACAAAAGGAAGAAATGCGAAAGATAGACAAAACATATAGGAAAACCCAACCATAATTCAGGAAAGATACTTATAGACAACTCCGAGAGTTCTCGACCCTACGCGTGTGACACATCCATGGATTAGTGAAATCAACCCAGGAAACGAGGTGATGCACGAATCTCAAAATCCTTAGAAGGTTTAAAATTGATCGTTCGATGACATAGGGATCCGAAAAAACATAACGCTTAACATGACCCGTAACTGGCGCTAACACGTCCCCTCAGTTACCATAACCCATTAAATGCAAGACCATCATTGGTGTCTGTCCGCAGTCAATGTCAATTCGGTAACTAAAACGACATGCTGCTTGCGCTGAAATAAATAGTAATGCCCACAAACAGTTCATATTCCCGAGCCACATAACCTTGGACTCGAGAATAAGGGGGCAACTGATGGGGGAGAATATACTGAGGCCCTTACTAGTCGACCCCGATGATCCAGCAGAGTCTTGACTCTAGGGGAACCGACTCAAAGAATTCCCGAGAAGATCAACCCAATGAACCTTCGAGGATCCCCCCATCCGAAATTGTCAAGGCCATCGATGAGAAGCCAGAAATACCCCTTGATACCCAACTCCCCAAGTATTTCGGAGATAGTCTCAACCATTGCTTGGATCACTCAACACCCAAAGCCTAGCTGAGACCTTGAGGCACTCAGTACCCAAGAATCCCTGACATACAAAAATACGACCTCGACTACTCTGCTTAAAGATAAGCACAATCCAAAAACCATTACTAAAAGAGAATATTCTCTACAACTGACCTAACATACTAAGAAAATGACAGAGAGAGCAGGAGGAGACGTAACCAATAACGTGAGAGAAAGCGACATACGAGATCTCATTTGATATGCCACTACTCAAGCCTATAAAGAGCGGTAGCAATTCACTCTCCAGGTATAAGACAACAGAAACCCTAATTGAGAAAGTTCATCTTCTACATTCCCCTATGGCTTAATTTGACCGTCGAAGAGATAGAAGCCAGCCCCTTGCCGATGCCTAGCTTCTTGACTTTCTCCTTTTTCGTGTGCGCAGTGCTTGCTTTGCCAAGGACTTGGGCCAGCCGTGGGACCATCTAATAAGCATAAAGCTGCCCGTAAACCAATACACCATCATATCTTAGTCACCCTCCCCTCTAAGATCATTAGGATATCAATCATTGTAACTTCAGATTTAAAGGAAACTCGTACCAAAAGCCACAACTACAACAAAAATAACCCTTTTACAGCATGCGCATAAACACCGTTAAAAAAACATTCAAGACGCATTACACATCGTATCACCATCTATATACTCTTTACAAAGTTCATATGCATGCCACCTATATATTTATATCCTTCTACAACGTTTGGCACGCCATCAATAAACTTCTTTTACAACGTGCAATGCATATTGTCATTGCTTTTTTATTTTTGCCCAATAACCTTTCTTCACTCTCAATGGTTAAATAAACATGATCACAAAAAATCAATCTACCTAATAATAATACATTGCATAGTTTTAGAATTCTTCTAAAATATTTTACCCATCATATCTAATGCATCCATATGCCAAGCATTTTGAGATTTAACAAACATCTACCTTAATAGATTTAACATTCGTGGCCAAGAATCTACAACATTAACATTACATCTATGATTCATGCTAACCATAAACTAAACAAACATAATCATTAAGCATGGAATATATATATACCTTAAGAATTGCAATAACATCATCCAGATGAGGTATGGCCAACTATCCTAATTTTAATTCTCCTAAGATAAATTTTAGGTAAAACGCTAATCTCTCCCATTTTATTAGGAATAGACAAGGAATTCATATGCCATTTTTGACAAAATTTCAACAACATAATCACACTATAATATGAACCCTGAAGATGAATAGTAATCACCACCGCAATTTATTTAATCACCTAAAAAACCAGAGTATAATAAGCACTCCAAATGGTAGTAACATGCATCCAAAATCATCTGTCCACCCAACAATTCCATATCTATCATCTCCATCAAAAATATATATATTCAAAAAGATCTTGTACAAAATAAACCATTTACCACCATATGTCAAGCATCTAAGATAATGAATTCATTCGGCCAGGCAATTGTACTCCTAATTGCATCTTTGAGGGTAAACATCTCGGGCATAGGGCGATACAAATGCACATTATGAACTATTACGTGATTCACCAACACTTTCCAACACAATGGTCCAATAGGCACATGATGATACAGTAGTGATTGAGGATTTGTTGATGTAATTTGACCTTCTGCAACTACTTCACCTGTCCCCATCCAATGTAATAGTTTGCACCTGGCGTTATTCAGGTTATCACCTCCTCTTCCATTTGAGTTGTTGTACTGAGACTATCATCAAGACAATAAAAGAAATTTAGAAATCATACAAAATAGCCTTTTATGGCAATTTTTTTCCTATGACACTGTTTTAATTTGCATGTATAAAATTAAACAAATATATAAAAATATATATGTATAGTCATACTGATTATGCTGATATTGACTACTTACCACCTTTAGCCACATTTCATCAACCATAGCTCTCAGCTCATTAACCTGCTGAGTAAGGTTATGTACCTCAACTCGAAGTTTTCTCATAGTCTCGCTTTCTGTCTGAATACTAGATGACTGGGAATATTCTTGCATTTTAAACTGAAATTACATCAACATTATATAATCAGAAAATGATATAAATGTAAGGTAGCGTTTGGATAAACTTATTTTTATCAACTTATGACTTCTAGCACTCCAGAAGTCATAAGTCCCTGTGTTTTTGTGTTTGGTTTGCAAATTAAAAGTTACTTATCCATAAGTCATAAGTAGGAGAGAAAGTAGAGATTCAACTTTTTTTTAAAGTTGGGATCCAACAACTTATCAGATAAGATGAGCCATTGCCTTATGTGAAAATTTTGATGGATCAAACCCTATAAATATAAATAAGTAACTGATTCTTTAAGTCAAAAGGCAATCATAAGTTTATCCAAACGCTACCTAAGTTTTTGCCTTTCACTCTCCCCAAGCCAAGAGTCCAAGACCACCCTTTTCCCAGCTATGTCCCAATTTAAGGTGGTCATTTATTTTTGTCTTTCATTCTCCCCAAGCCAAGACAACCCTTTTCCTACACCATGTCCCAATTTAAAGTGGTCACTTATGAATTCTCCCAGATCCCACAAGAAGTTCCTTTGGATACGTTGCGTTGCATTTAGGACACTCCTGGGGATTGGACACATAAAGTATACCAGTAGGTTTGTGAGGGTGGATTTACTTTAAAGTGACCCTACCCACCTAAAGAGATGAAATTCTTCCCCCACAAAACAATTTTTTTCAAAATCTTCTCCAAAACTGGATCCCAAAATTCAACTAATCTCGGATTTGCATCTAAGTGAGTCCGAGATACTTGAGAGTCCAACCTCAACATCACACCCTAGAATGATCGCCAAGCACTCCATTTCTTCCTCATCAGTATTAAAGCCCTGTGATTCAATGTTTCTTCAAGCAGACCTTCAACCCTGTTATTTTTACAAAATATATGATAATCCCCCTAAGGTTTGTACCAGTGTTCGACTCACAAAATATGAATTTATATGCAAACTGAATAAGAGATATCTCCACTCTCTCTACCCACAGACAAGCCTCAATAAACTCCAGAGAGATTCTGTTTGCTGACCAGTCGACCAAGAACTTCCACTACGAAGATAAAGAGGAAAGGGGATAGCAGATCTTTGTGCCTCAACCCATTCTTGACTTTAAAAGAAAAAGGCCTTTTAAGAAAGCATTGATAAGAATAGAGAAATGAACTCAAAGCCCTTCTTTTCTAAGACAAAGTCCAAAAAATACCAATTGACGTTATCGTATGCCTTGACGAAAACAACTTTGCATGCAAGACCCTTCTTGCCTGAGAGTCTGAGACACTCCTCGATACATTCATTTGCAATCTACATGGTTTGCACAAAAGCTCCCTGAGCAATTGAGAAAATTTAATCAAGGATTCTCCATATTCTCTTGAAGAGGACTTCAAGGATTATCTTGTGTACACTTCCCACTAATCTTAGAAGGCATGAAAAGTTTCGGATCAAGTGCACAAGTCATTTTTTGGAATGAGTGCACTGAATGTGGCATCCTGGCCCTCTAAGATGATGGAAGGCAATACCTTCTTCATCCTTGAAGCTAGAAGCTTCGCTATGATTTTGTAGGTTCTTCCCATAAGTTGATACTGTAGAAGCTTCACATGGTATTTATTGACTTAGAGAAAGAAAAAAAAAATTCTATTGAAAAGAACTTAGGGAAAGCATAAGATAGCATACTAGAGATATCATTTTGTGGATTTTGGAAAAGAAAGGTGTCCCAAGAGTTGGATGATGTAGATTAGATGTGGTTAGGGTTAGGGTTTGTATGGAAGAGAAGGAAGAAGGAGAAATAGTATGGGAAAATGTGAGGGTATATTCCTCTCACTAATGTATTTGATATTTATACTTGGATATAGATGGAATACAGCATGGTATACTTGTACAAAAAAGATTAAAAAATCCTCATACTAAGTATAACCATATACATACTCTCATGTCCAAGTATACCCGTATACATACTCTCTTTTATACACCAAATACTCTCATCTACAAGTACTTCTCTCTACACTCCCCCTCAAGCTGGTGAGAAAATATCCCACATACCCATTCCGGATACTACTCAACCCTTTATTGAGGACATCAGTCAGTAGGTCTTTGGTTTTGACAAATGGAGAGCAAGTAAAGAGATCCTCTATGAAATGTCCTCCACATGTTTGGTTCTATCCTGTTGCACAGGACTGTGAGAAATGCTTATTGTGGCCTTATTGTAAGTTTGTAACACTACAAATTCATAGATTTATGCACTGGAAAGCCTAATTTGGCCATTAGCATTTTTAACCATTGGAGTTCACAAACACCATAGGCCATAAAACGAAATTCAGCTTCAACACCGGATCTCACCACAACTAATCGCTTCATACTTCTCTAATAACTAAATTTCCACCACAAATGTATAATATCTGAAGGTTTAGCATTGATCTAAAATGGACCCAGCCCAGTCTGCATCAGTATATGCCTCTACACAAAGATTATCTCCCCTGGCATATAAGAGACTTTTCCCCTGGATAGCCCTTCAAGTACCGAACAATCCTGTATACAACTTCTAAAGTCCTTGTAGGTGCATGCATGAACTGGCTTATAACACTAACAACATATGCTATATTGAGCCTGGTCAAAGATAGGTATATAAGAAGGCCTACCAATCTTTGATACATCCCAATAGCACTAAGGCAATCGTTCTCATCTTCTTGGATCTTGTAAATTGGATCAATTGGGGTCTCACAAAGCCTACAGCCTATCACCTGTCTCTTGAAGAATATCAAGAACATACTTCCTTTGTGAGAGATATTCCATCAACTTTTTTTTCAATTCTTGGATCTAGCAACTTTGATTCCAAATAAGTATCTCAATTAACCAAAATCCTTGATTTTTGGGTCAATCTACTCAAGTTTTCTTACTTCAATGTCATCATTCCCGGTGACTACAATGTCATCCACATAGATGATCAATGAAGTCAACTTGTCATATTGGTGCTTCACAAAGAGAATGTGATTTGTCAGACACTGTATGTACCAATTCTGGCCTGTTGAAACATTTCAAACAGTGCCCTTAGAGATTACTTAAGGTCATACAAGGCCTTCTTTAGCCTATATACTTTCCCTTTAGCCACTGAATACACAAAACTAGGTGGAGGTTGTCATGTACACTTTTTCTTCAAGATCTCCATGTAAGAAGGCATTTTTTACATCAAATTGCATTAGTTACCAACCTCAATTGGCAGCAAGCGAAACAAAAAACTCTCTCACAGAGTTCATCTATACTACAAGGGCAAAGGTATAGTGATTGTCTATACCATATGTTTGGGAGTGTCCTTTGGCCGTAACACGCGCCTTGTACATTTCCAATGAACCATTTTCTCTATGCTTCACTATAAATACCTTTTTTTGCAAAAAAAATAATAATAATAATAATAAAATAAATTTATTAAAAAAATAAATTTAATAAAAAAAAAAGAAATAAATAGACAAGGGGATGAGGCTTCCCCCTAAGAGAGATAGAAAAGAAAAGAAAAAAAAAAAAAAGCACACGAAAGGAAGAAGCCAGCCCAAGCCTACAAGAACAAAGAAGAACTAAGACAGCCCTATGAATTTTTTTTTGTTGTTGTTTTTTATAAGTAACGATGAATTTTATAAAAAAGTGAAAAGAAGAAGAAAGACTAATAGTACAACAGAGCGGCGATTGCCATTACAACCCACTAAGGATGGAATCACCTACAAACAAGGAGGATAAACCCACAGCCCAATTAGCCAGTTTATCAGCTAGAACATTTTGTTCCCTAGGGACATGCACAAGGGAAACACCTAAAACATTGGACAACTCCCTAATCTCATATAAAAAATGAGCCAACGGCCAAGACCCATTTCCAATCCCTTTACCCCAACCAATAACCATATTGCAATCCCTTTCAACATAACATTCCTTAATCCCCATAGCCTAACGTTCACGCAAACCAAATAAGAGAGCAAGAGTCTCTGCCTTAACTGAATTACACTCACCAAGGGGACCACATATAACCCTTATGGTGCCACCTTTATGATCACTAAGACAGCCCTATTACATCGGCTTAATCCTGAGTTAAGACCCCCCCGCTCTACATCACCATAACCCAAGTATCATCTTCACTATAAAAACCTACTTAAAGCCAATAAGTGCCTTTCCCTTGAGAAGATCCACCATCTCCCAAGCCTCGGCAAGTGTACTAGGACAAAAAAACCCTAATACATGAATACAAAGTATACCCCACTACCTTCCTATATTCCCCTTAAGTTGGTATGTAGATGTCAGCCATACCTAGCTTGCCAACAATTTTCTTAAAGGTAGGGCCACTTAAACCATAGTTACCAAAGCATGAAGCGAAAGCGAGAAGCAATGTGAAAGTGAGAAACGGGAAGCGAGGCTCAATAAATCTTTGGGAAACAAGAAGTGTGAAATGATTAAGAAGCATCTGGAGAACGAGTAGGAAGCAATTGGGAAGCGAATGTGAAGTGATTATAAAGCGGTCGGGAAGCGAATAAAGTGCAATTTGGAAGTAACTTTAAAGCATTCAAAGCAATATTGTGAAATGACTAGAAAATGAAATGAAAATAATAGGTGAATGGGTGATCACTAATAAGAAGTAAATAACAAAATGTGTACAACCAATAAGTACCACTATAATAATTGATTACTAATAAAAAGTAAATAACAATAAGTTACAATCAAAATTTTAACTACAATACAATAAAGTGAATAAACTCAATAAAGTAATGAAAAACCTAAATACTAGATTATGCAAATAACAAAGAATCATGACATAAATCAATATGCAAACCACTTGTTATTATTATGGCCAACCATACCTTATATAAGATTTTTTGTAGATAACTAGGCATCTAGAATCAAACTTTAGAAAACCTTGCATAAAACCATTAGATTTGAATCTTTTTAATTAAATTGAAATAAAATTATAAAAATAATACAATCAATAGTAAATCTTCTTTTTTTTTTTTTTGGCTACAAAATCAATTCAAAATCTCATAGCTAATATTTTATTCAATGACAATAGCATATGATTTACATTAAATAAAACAAAATCTTGTTTCTTGGATTATTTATCAGTCAATTCTCTAGACATTTCTACTCACTTCTTTAGAGGCTTCCACTCACTTCCCTCAATAACTTTCACTCCCTTCATTTCACTTCTCACTACTTGCGGAAGCAAAATGGAATTGGCTTCCCAAACAAGCTTCCCACCTTGTATCAAGCTTCCTTGCAACTATGACAAAACTCTTAGTAAATAGATCTATTAATTTTTCTTCAGTCTTCATAAATGGTGTACAGATCTTCCTGGATTGTAACTTCTCTTTGATGAAAATGTCTATCAACTCCAATATGCTCTTGTTTTTTCATTCTAAACTGGGTTGTGATCAATATTGATTGATGCCTTATTGTCACAATACAAAATCATTGGGCCTTGAGTGTCGAATCCCTACTCTTTCAACAAACCTCATATCCACAAGAATTCATAGATCCCATATGTCATAGATCTAAACTCTAAATCTACACTAGATCTTGCCATTACAGGTTGCTTCTTACTACGTCAGGTAACCAAGTTATCTCCAACAAATGAGTAATAATTTAAGGTAGATCTTCTATCTGATATGAATCATACCCAGTCTACATTAGTAAGCTCCTTAACTTTAAAGTCACCTTTCTTGTTGGACAAGAGACCTTTGTCAGGGCTCTTCTTTAGATATCGAAGGACTCAACAGGCTGACTCTAGATGTGTTGTAGTGGGTGCATGCATAAATAGACTTATGACTCCAACTCTATATGTGATGACAGGTCTAGTCAGTGAAAGATAAATTAACTTCCCCACTAATTTCTAATACCTTCCCACATCAATCATCCGGTCACCCTCATCTTCATGCAGTTTGTGGTTAGGATCAATGGACATGTCATAAGATCTGTAACCCACCATACCAATATCCTGTTGTGAGTCCAAAACATACTTCCTCTAGGTTTTTAAAAATAAAAAAAAAAATACATCTTAGATAAGTAACCTCAATTCCAAGAAAGAATCAAAGCTAACCTAGATCCCTATCTCAAACTCACTTCCCAAACAACTCTTTAGAAGTTTCACTCCACACTAATCATTGTTAGTTACTACAATATCATCAACATAAACAATAAGAGCTATTACCTTATCATTTTGATGCTTGACAAAAAGAGTATGATCTGTTTGGCATTGTTTGTAACCATTCCTGACCATAGCACTACAAAATCTATCAAACTGGGCCTTGAAATGACTAGAAATGAATATAACTAGGAATTACTGTCCTATCGAACAAAAACCCTCCACATAAGATAGATCGAAAGGTTTTTTAGAAATTGTATTTTTAGTCGTATTTTTAAGAAATTCTATGAAGAAAAAAACCCAAATTTCTTCAAATCACCTCCAATCCTTAGTAAGAATTCATCTTAATTCAAAACATAAAAGAAACTGCAATCACATCACATATTCAATTGCACTGCCCGTACAGCCTGCTAATGTCAGCCATACGAACCAATGACGTTAGTGAACCCTCTAGCCTCAATTGGTCTTACTTTGTACTTAATTCAAACTTCTCAAGCTCTGATACCCAGATGAATTATGAAGATTAGATATAGTTAAGGTTAGGGTCTATATGGAAGAGAATAAGAAGAAATCGTATGGGAAAATGTGAGTTTATTGATGCAATCTGGCCCACATCAATTGCTTCCAAAACTCATGGATCAGGCCCAAGAACAAGCCTAACCCAATCCATCTGTGTGTAACATCTAATAAGACAAATAAGGCATTAAATCCTTGCCAACTATGTGCAACAATTAGCCAAATTAATAACGCTTATAATCATGATTGCTTCAATTAAAATAGTTGTCTAGATTCTAATTTAGTTTCTTTTATTTGGCTTAAGTCTATATTTGATGAAAACATAGTCCAGATTCATTGAATGTCCAATTTAGAAAGAAAAAAATCCATGTACCAAAAAAAGAATACCTTACTTGGATTGCTAATGAGAATGAGACCTATTTAAGGGCCTCCCCCTTGTATTTTGAGATCATCAATAAAATTCAAAACTCTTCTTCCATTTGGTAGAACACACAAGTATTGTTTGACTTGAAGGTGCCTATGCTTGGGCGGATCCTTCTACCAATCCGGCTGCATCAGATTCCATTTGGTAAAACACGTGTTGTTTGACTTGAAGGTGCCTACATTTGGGCAAATCCTTCAAACAATCCGGCTGCATCAAATTGTTATTAGAGCCAAATTCTCAATGGATCATGCTATGGATCAACTTGTAAGTTGATCTTAGTTCTTCTTCAATCTATCTCTGTTTTTACGTGTGTTTAATTCCTTATCATCCATCAATCCATTCACTTTTCATCTTGTTTTTTTATTTCACACCCCTCCCCCAAAAGCCAACCTCCAAAGCCCACCAAAACCATGCTAATAATTATTTACAACTTCCCAAGAGTTTGCAATTTGTGACAACGTTATGTTCACAATCCAGCCCATATACAGACCCTCTTATACCAGCCCCATTTGAACCATATTCTAACCACTTGCAGGAATTTCCTACTATTGTTCTAGTAACAAAAAACGGAAGAGTGCATCTCTATCATTATTCAATATTGTTTCCTCATTCTTTTTCCCTATTTGTTTTTGTGCATTCACCCTTTCTTTTGCAGCCTATCTTCAAGTCAAATTCAGCACCTTCAACGCTATTTCTTGCCTACTTTCCAATTCTACCTTAGTCAATATTACTTCTTTGATACAATGTCTACCCGTAAATCTATCGAGGGAGACTTACCGATCAACAACAAGACAGTGTATCATAGAGTTTTTCAAAAGAGTAGTCTATTTAAAATTATTGTTGACCAACTACAAAGAGAAATGATGATGAGAAACATGGACTAAACAAAGATCCAACTGATAATCCAAATCTTCAGGTTAAACCTTTTTTTAAGAGAGAGAGAAAATGATTTATTAACAGAGGACAAATCCCAAAGAACAATCACCGGGAAGGTGAAACAGCTACAAAAAAAAAAAAAAAAAAAGAGCAAAGCAACACAAAAAATCAAGAAACAAAGAAAACCCAAAAAGACTACAAACTCTTCATGACTGAGAACACCTCCCAAACCACATGCCACTCATCCTCATCAAGGGACAGGAAAATAGATATCCAATCTAACTGAAGACCATAAACCCAATGAATAATTTGATCAAACATCAAAAGCCTATCCTTAAAGATATGGAGGTTTCTTTCCTTCCAAACAATCTAATAGATGGCCCCAGGGAGGAACCACCAATCAAATTGGGTAAAACCTCAAAAGCGCTGATCCACCAACCCAAGATTAAGTCACTAAACAAATTTTGGGAGACCTAAGCAACAAAAAGATGAGAAAGAAAGGTGCCCTACACACTCCTAACCCAAACACAATGGATAAACAAATGGTCAACCGATTCCTCTTTCTTCAAACACAAACAACATTATGTTAACCAAGTTCTAACCTGCACTTTTAAGATGGTCAAGAGTAAGGATTTTATTCAATACAGAGGTCCAAATAAAGAAGTTCATTTTAGAAGGAATATCCCGAGTCCAAATGCCCTTGAACAACCAAGAAGCCAACGAGGTGGAAGCAATGCCCTCATAGAATGAATTAGTAGAAAACTTTCCTTTATTGCTAAGACTCCAGACTCCATAATCCCTGTCACCCACAGACAATCTATGCCCCCCTCCCAAACAGACAAAATAACGACAACCACTCCTCTCACTCCCAATCGTTAAGATTTTTCCGCAATCTAGGACACCAAACACCATCCCCAAGCCAATTAAAGTTATCTGCAACAAAACTAAGACCATACGAAGAAATCAAATAAATCTTAGGAAATAAGACCTCAAGGGGGGAACCATCACATTAAATGTCCTTCCAAAACCGAATATCCTCATCCAATCTAGCACCATAGCTAATATAATTTTGAAAACCATCATTCCCCTTCATAATAGATTTCCAAATATCACAACCATGAGCCCCTCTCACCTTGTTCGAATCCCAAACCGACTTGCACCCATACTTAGCCATGATCACTTTCCTCTAAAAGCTATCCCTTTCCTCGCCAAACCTCCAAAGCCACTTCCCAAGAAGAGCCCAATTATGTTAACCTTTCGAATGTACAAGCCCCCTTCTAACAACGACCAACAAACTGACTTCCAATCCTAAAACACGAATCTAATCGATTAGCAATAGACATCGGAATTGTGAAAAGGGACAGAAAATAGTTTGGGATACTGGCAATCACAAGAAATAGTTTCGAATACAGGCAAACACACTCGTTATCAAGATCTACCTCCTACCTTTGGGCAAAAAAGGGGCCTTCCAAGACTAAAGCCTCTTAGAAACTCTTTCCAGAACAGTATCCATATCAAAGTAGACTTGAATTTGGCACCTAAAGGCAGGCCAAGATAGGAGGGAAACAACCCAATTTAGCAACCCAAAATGGCCGCCTAGAGATCCGAAACATCACCCACCTGAAATTTTAACCACTGCCCAGTTTAGAAAATTTAACCTTTATAGCTGATATTTGATATATTTGGTAAGATAAAACTCATATCTTCATTTTATTAAGAAATTGGATTTCAAAACGGATTGTAAGTTTGGAAGCTTTAGTTTGTTTAGGTCATTGACTATCTTATATACGTACATGGATACATACACATATAAATACAGCTGATTGATCTGTTGGCTACACTCAATCAAACCCACATTCAACCCAACTAAGATGATAAGTGTAAGAAGGACAGACCCTAAAGACTGTTTCACAAAGTAGAGTGAGATGATTTCTCAGTGAGGTTCATTTGAGGACCCCCATGTTTCATCAAAGATCTCTTTTTCCACGTGGATGGCCTTTATTGATAAAGTCCTGACAGTAGGTCATTCGTTGTATAGAAAAAAGGTGATGGTGAACAAGTGTTTCATGTGTAAGGACAAAGAGAAGTCATCTCATTCACCATGTGTCAGTCTGACAGAAGGATGAGGAAACAGTAGGGAATTGAAGAATACCCCATGAATTCAAATATACTGGTTTTTGGTAACATAGGGCCAATGTATTAGTACTCATAATTTCATAACTGATCACCTTATAAATGAGATATTTCTTTCTTCCAAAATTACACTGTCACTTCCTCAACATGCTAATTTTCCCTTTTTCCTTCTAAATTGCTAGTTCCCTCCGCTCAAACTTTCAAACAGATGCCATAACACCTAAATAGCTAATTTCACAATTACGAATAACTTTGTTAGTAAGAATGCCTCTCTAATAACTAATTAACTACTTTATCATCCAGAGAATCTGTGTAATTTGTGCAGTCAACCAATTATGTAGCAGATTTTTCTACAAGGTGTTGTATGATTTTCTTATAGCCACACTTCAAGATTTGAAAAAAAAAAAAAAAGGGATCGAACTACTGACTAATAACCAATCCTATAAAGAATCACAGACGACGATGAACACCAAAACAAACAATCCAAAAGTTCATTTCTTTCGGTCCAACAAATAAATTCAAATTTTGTAATAGTAGCATCAAAGTGAGATGTATCTGCCAACTGAAAACGGGACGATCAGAAACCGATCCAGTCAAAATCCACATTAAATACACAAAAACCAACTAAAATTTACAAAAAATGAAAGATTGATCACTGTCGAGGTTACAAATTCATCGACTAACTAATAGCAACGACATAAAAAAGATTAGAACTTCCAAAGCCTCACCTTTGGATCCTCTTCTTTCTTCTGCGAAATCTGATTCAACAAATCGATACATTCCGAATACCTCCGCGACTGAAACAACAAAGCTGCGTCCTTAGCGAGCTCAGATGTGACAGAAAGAACACCATCTTCATCCACCGAAGAACCATCTCTACTTGCACCAGCTGACGAAGATAAATCTCGCGAATCCATTCCAATAACGAGCAACCTAAGAATGAAAAAACCCTAGAAATCCAAAAACCCTCCCTCGTTTTCTTGATTCTCAGTTTCAATGGCGTCAAACCCGGTTCGATTTCTGTACAGAGCATTTAAGGGTTTCCTCTTGATTGCTCCTTCGTCCCAGCGAGATGCCTCTCAGATTGCGGAGAAAGAGACGTATTGGGTTAAATGGATCAAGATACGCGGATGTGCGCAGAGCGAAAGGGGGTAATTCGAATTATCTCCAGTGTACATGAAGAGATTTCACGCCAGTACTAATCAGAACTCTACACGATGACTGAAAGGGTAATTATGTAAATTTATGATAATAACTTACACTGTATTTCCTATAAAACCCCTATTAACATTTGCTGAGGCATCGTGTCACGTGTTAATTGATACTTGCGTTATGATTCAAGCCCAAAGAGAGATTTGGGGAAACTGGTTTGAGGCATCTCCAATTTGACCGGAGAAAAATCACCGCAGAACTATCTTCATGTGACATGAGGATTGATTAAGGGTATTTTAGTAATTAAAAGAGTGCTATCTAATATGCATTTACAAAACAAACTCAGTTTACTGTTTATACTGTCGTGATATCTCTCCAGTTGCACATGGATGATTCTAAGTCCACGGGAGTTCAAGGAAGAAAAAGAATCTCTCCCTTCTTATCAAAACAATATTTTACGCCTTTTTCTTCTTCGTGTTTTATGGGTTATAATTAATAATGAGAATTTTAACTTAAAATGGGATCTAAAGAATATATGCAGTTTTTTTTTTTCTTTTTTCTTTTTTCGGTAAACTAAAGCATATATGCAGTTATGGTGGCTGAGGCCCTTTTCAACTTTATAACCAGATGGAGCTGATACGGGTTGCATTTGACCCATTTAATTCGGGCATCAATCACTAACCTAACCAGTTTTCTAGTTGGTCCAGGTTCGGTTGGTCCTTTCATGGTGATTAGTAAATGGTACCGTTTGAAGCTTTGTGTGGAAAAAAATATAAAATATCTATTTGTTGGGAAGAGGTTTATGAATGAAGGTTACTTGAATTTGAATTAGTTCAAGGAACAACAACTGAGAAGGTCAAGGTTATCTGTAAAATATTGATTATTGCACAAAGTATGCAAAATAGTTATACAAATCAGAAAAGAAGAAAACTTGAATTGTGGGTTAGAGAGCATTTATTTATGAAAGTATCATCATTAAAGGGTATCATGAGGTGCAAAAATAAAGAAAAATTAAGTCTCAAGTTCATTGGATCGTTTGAGATTTTAAGAAAAACAAGTGATATTGTTTATGATCTAGCATTGTCGTCAAATTTGTCACATGTTCACAATGTATTTCATGTATCCATGTTAAGGAAATACATGTTGATCCGTCTCATGTGTTGTAATTTGAACCCTTTCGAGTCAGAGAGGATTTATTAGGGGTGGCAATTCATGTTGGTGGGTCGGGTTCGTGTTATGTCGAGGTAGGGTATAAGACTATTTGGCTCAACCCTAACTTGACCCATTTATTAATCGTGTCAAAGTGGGTCAACCTGTTTTGACCCGAAACACGTTTAGGGTCAACCCTAACCCGACCCATTTATTAATCGTGTTAAAGTGGGTTGACCTGTTTTGACCCAAAACACGTTTAGGGTCAACCCTAACCCGCTTATTTTTGTGTTGGGTCATGTCAAACATTGTCACCCTTAGGATTTATCTTAGATTGAGCAATCGGTTCAGATTTTAGACACGAAGGAACAAGTTATGCGTTCAAACGTGATTTTGTATGTAAAGGTACTATGAAAAAACCATTTAGAATAAGTGACTTAGGAAAGTGAAGATGAAATTAATGAAAAGTATTTGCTTTTGTTTTGCACTCAAGGTATGTCAAATTCAATGACTGAATTTATTTTAAAGGGAGAGGATGTACCACCCAGCACATGTTCATATATATCTTGCACATGTGTCATATTGATGTAAACGAGAAGCACCAGATCACCAATGTTCCTTCAACATCATATATGGAAAATGTGACAACAATTAATAAGAATCCATAAAATGCTTGTTTTTAATAGCTAGTTTTTTCTTTTTATAAATAAGGTGTGGGTTTTATGGAATGGGAGGTTGAGATATGTATTTTGTATTTTGGGAGAGCTATAAGCCTCATGTTGAGTTGAGAGGTCTTCTTGTCGGTGAGTGAATTCCAACCTTGGATGAGAGAGTCCCCAAGTAAATCCTAATTTTCCTTGTGTTTGGGTTGTAATACTTCATCTAACAATCCAATACAATCAATATTCTTCTTCCTTATTTCTTTTTAGTTTTCATCTACTTTTAATTACTAAATATTTAAGCTACATCAAATTGGTACCAAAGCAAGTTTTGATTCTTAGAGTTAGAACCACGATGCCAAGGGGAAGAGGAAAACAACCTTGTGTGGCATTAGTCTAAGACGTGTCTATTCGAGATGAAGTGAATGAATTACGATAATCAAATGCCAGTCTTTAGAGAACCATGGAGGAGATTCTAAGAAGGCCCCCTTTAACAAGCAACCCACTAAATCATCCATCATCTAATATCTCATTTGATATTCCTAATTTTGAAGAAGAACATGATGATGCTTTAAGCTCTACATCAATTTGATCGCAATCCCACCCATCTTCTCCACCTATTATACAATCAACATGGTCCATTGAGTGTTTTGCACATGCACTAGAGAATTATGACAAAAAGTATTCATGTGGATGTTCCTGACTTTGACGGTAAACTTGATCCCAAATCTTATATTGATTGGATTGCTTCTTTGGAAACATTATTTAAATGGAAAGAAATGTTGGAATAAAGAAAATTTGATTTTGTTGCTACTAAGCTTAAAAACCATGCATTACTTTGGTGACAACAATACTAACTTAGACGAGAACGAAAAGGGAACAGGTCAATTAGTACATGGACAAAAATGAAACTAAAGTTAGATGATAAATTCCTCCTGCATGACTCCTCTCAAACTTTATATCCAAAATTTTAGCATCACCGTCAAAATAATGACCAAAATGTAAATGATTTTATAGAGGAATTTTCCAAATGTTTGAATCGGATTACATTAGAAGAGACCGATGACCAAGTGGCAGCTAGATACATAAGTGGTTTAAAGCAGATAATTCAAGATGAAATTGCTTTACACTATGTGACTTGTCTTAATAAAGCTCATTGATTGGCTTATAAAGCCGAAGAGAAATTAACAAGAATATCTCTTAAGAGGTTTGAAAGGTCTAGCCATGTTGAGACTTCCAAAGAAAGGCGGATTATACAACCCACCGGTCCTAAGACCCAAGTATCCACATCACTTGATAAGGCAAGAATAAATGGATCAATTATCGATTGTTTTTTATGTGGAGAAAAAGGACATCGTGCCTATGATTGTCTTAAGAAATGTAGTGACCACTGCCTAAACTTAATTAATGATGTGGATGATAGCAACATTGTTCCTCACTTTAGTGATGATGAACCACAAGAGGAACCTCAAGAATTCCGTGACCCCGACAGTGGAGCAGAAAGCCTTGTTACAAGGCAAGTTTTATTTGCCCCAAAGAGTTTAAAATATGATTAATGGCTGAGAAGTAATATTTTTCATACCTACTGTACTTCTTATGGTAGAAAATGCTTGGTTTTGATTGATTCGGAAAGTTGTGAAAAAATAGTGGCTAAGAGCATGGTAGAAACCTTAAAATTGAAATGTGAACCCCATCCAAGCCCTTAAAGCAACTTTTAGTTTAAAAGGGGATGTGAAGTCCTCATTAACAAAAGATGCTTGACTAAATTTTCAATTGGAAAATATTGTGATGACATTTGGTTTAATGTTTTACCTATGGATGCATACCATTTATTGTTTGGGCGTCCATGACAATTTGATCGGAAAACACACCGTGATGGAGAAAAAAAATACTTATACCCTTTCACTTAGTGGGGTAAAATATACTTTGACTCCCCTTAAAAAAAATATGCCTTCTCAAGTTCATAAAGAGGAAAATATCAATCTTTTAACTTTAAAAACATTTCAAAGAGCTTCTAAGGAGACCTCTTTAGCTTGTGTTCTCATTGGCCGAGAAGTCAAGCAAGAGATAAATAACAAAATACCAAGTAACTTGGTAGAACTTTTAAATGAATTTTATGATATCACCCTAGAGAAGTTACCTGATGGCTTACCCCCAATGTGTGACATCCAACACCATATTGACTTGGTGCCAAGTGCCACATTACTGAATTAACCCAATAGAATATGATGAGCTCTAAATGCAAGTAGAAGGTTTGCTAAAGAAATGGCTTATTCTAGAGAACCTAAGCCCATGTGTTGTTCCAACTCTCTTTAGTCCTAAGAAAGATGAGAGTTGGAGAATGTGTATTGATGGTCAGACTATCAACAAAATCATAGTAAAATATAGATTTTCCATACCCCGATTTGATGATTTGCTTGCTATGTTACATGGTGCACAAATATTTTCTGAAATTGACCGTAGAAGTGGATACCACTAAATTCACATCCAAGTAGACGATAAGTGGAAAACTGCCTTTAAGACTCGTGGAGGACTTTATAAGTGGCTTGTTATGCCATTCGAATTATCTAATACACCAAGTACCTTCATGAGGCTCATGACCCAAGTACTTAGCCCATTTATTGGAAAATTTATGGTTGTTTACTTTGATGACATACTTATATTTAGCTGTTGTTGTGATGAACATATTGATCATGTACGTCAAGCTTTACAGGTTTTACGCAATGAAAAGCTTTATGTTAATTTTAAGAAATGCTTATTTGTGGTTGAAAATGTAACATTCTTAGGCTACGTAATCTCCTCTCAAGGCGTCAAGGTGGATGAAGGAAAAATCAAGGCAATTGTAGAAGGACCAACGCCCAATTCAATTACTGAAGTGTGAAGCTTTCATGGATTGGCATCATTGTATTGACAGTTCATTAAGAATTTTAGCACCATCATTACTGCCATGACTAATTGCCAAAAGTCCATAGAGTTAATTTGGATCAAGGAGGCCAATGGAAGTTTTGAAATAATTAAAAGAAAATTGGTTGATGCACCTATACTTGCTTTGCCCAATTTTGATGAAATATTTGAAGTAGAATGCAATGCATCACATATTGGAATTGGGGGCATCTTAAGTCAAAAGGGGCACCCAATTGCTTATTTTAGCGAAAAACTTAATGATGCTATGAAGCGTTATTCTACTTATGATCTAGAATTTTATGCGGTTATGCAAGTTTTAAGGTTTTGGCGCCACTATTTAATTCATAAGGAGTTTGTGTTATACTTCGACCATGAGGCCCTTTGTTTTATTAATGTCCAAAAAAAACTAAATGCTAGACATGCTAAGTGGGTTTTATACTTGCAACAATATGATTTTGTGATTCGTCATAAGTACAACACCATGAATAAAGTAGCGGATGCATTGAGTGAAAAGCTTTATCTTTTAAAGACAATGTCTATCAAAGTTATTGGGTTTGACCTACTACCAAAAAATTATGACATAGACCCATATTTTAGTAAGATTTGGGAAAAGTGCAAAAGTGAAAAAAATGATCGTTTTACTATTGTAAACAACTATCTTTTAAAAGGAAATCAACTTTGCATTCCCTAAGGGTACCTAAGGGAACAAATTATTTATGAGTTACATGGTGGGCGTTTAGGAGGACTCTTCAGTAGAGACAAGACCATAGCCTTGATCTGTGACCATTACTTTTGGCCCAAATTAAACCATGATGTAGAGCAGTATGTTCAAAATTATATGGTGTACTAAAATGCTAAGGGTGGAAAACAAAATTATGGGCTATACCAACCCTTACCTATTCCTAATCGTCCCTAGGAAGATATTAGCATAGACTTTGTTCTTAGGTGACCAAAAATTTGACGTGGTTTTGACCTAATCTTTGTTGTTGTTGATAGGTTCTAAAAAATGGTGCATTTCATCCAATGTAAATATATGTTCGATTCTTCATGTGTCACCAACCTCTTCTTCAAAGAAATTGTTCAGCTTCATGGTGTGCCAAGAACCATTACTTTGGATCATGACACAAGGTTTATGAGCCACTTTTGGTTTACTTTATGGAAACTCATAGGCACTCAACTTCAATTCTCAAGTGCCTACCATCCACAAACTGACAAACAAATCGAAGTTGTGAACCGGTCTCTTGGAAATCTTCTTCGATGCCTTACAAGAGACCATCCAAAACAATGAGACTTCATTTTACCACAAGTCGAGTTTGCATACAACAATTCCAAGTGTTGTTCTACTCAAAAGCCCCATTTGATGTAGTTTATGGGAGGAGTCCAAGTCATGTCTTGGACCGGGTATCCATTCAAAATAAGGGAAAAATTAGCATGGAAGCAGAAGAATTTGTTAGTCACCTCAAAGAGATATAGGAGCAAGTGAAAGCTCAACTTCAACATAAACTGCTACAAAGAAGCTTATGATTCCCGTTGTTGGCAAGTCAAATTTGAAGAATGAGATTTAGTGATGGCCTATTGAAGGAGAGAGATATTTCCAAAGGGTACTTATCACAAGCTAAAGAACAAGAAGATTGGACCATGCTGTATTCTTAAGAAAATTAGACCAAATGCATACTAGCTTGAATTACCCGATGGCATGGGAATTAGTCTTGTTTTTAATATTGCCAATCTTTATCCATATCATGGTGCTTCAAGCCAACCCATAACAAGTGTTAACAATCTGGAGGTACCATTACCAACTATTTTACCCCAAATTTTAGATGTGCTTGATTCATGGTCAATTTCTTTTAGAAGAGGCACATTTACACAATATCTAGTTCGATGGAAAAATAAACTAGAGTGTAAGGATACTTGGGTTAGTGAAAAAGAGTTGAGGAAACTTGACAAGGGCATTTGAGAAAGCATCATAGAATCAACCTTGAGGACAAGTTTTTTCAAAGCGGAGGAGGATGATGTAGACGAAGCACCGGATCACCAATACTCCTCCAACATCACCTATGGAACATGTGACAACAATTAATAAGAATCCATAAAGGCTAGTTTTTTAAATGTGATAGCAATTAATAAGAAGCCATAAAAGGCTAGTTTTTAACTGCTAGTTTATAACGGCTAGTTTTTACTTTCTACAAATGAGGTGTAGGTTTTATAGAATGGGAGGTAGTGATATATATTTTGTATTTTCGGAGAGCTATAAGCTCCATGTTGAGTTGAGAGGTCCTCTTATTGGTGAATGAGTCCTAACCTTGGGTGAGGGAGTCTCCAAGTAGACCCTGATCTTCCATGTGTTTGGGTTGTAATACTTCATCTAGCAATCCAATACAATCAGTCTTCTTCTTCCTTATTTCTTTTTAGTTTTTATCTACTTCTAATTAGTAAATATTTGAACGACATCACATATTTATACTGTACACATACAATATATATGTTCCGCACACACTTAGGACTGTTGAAACACACAAATATTGATCTGTAAATTGGCACAACTTTAGAGAAACACCAATGAAAATTTAGGAAGAATGTGTGAGCAAACTTTATGTCATTAGATAAGCACGAAAGTCTAAACTCCAACGAAATAAACAGTGAGCGAATTGGACCCCAAATGAAAGAGTTATGGACAATTTAGTGAGCAAAGTTCAAAATAAAATAAAAACAATCGAAAATCAAGGCTTTGGCCCGATCTATCGGGCACCCCCCCATCGATCATTTTAGTCTGGGGACAAAAGGGAAAGTTTTCCTATTAGGTTTCTAATTCATGTAGGGCCTCTTGGGGGTCTATATAATGATTAGTTTTAACCTAAAGATACCTAAAAACCCTACAAAAATATCAAAGTGCAAGAGAAAGAGAAAAGGAAAAAAAAAGGAAGAGGAAAAGGCTAAGTTTTACAAAGACTTGGGTTTTTTTTTTTCTTCTAAAGAACAAAGTTTAGGAACATTTTTGCACCAAGAGAGGTAAGAACAAAATTAAACTATTTCCTAAGTTCATAGATTCTTGTTACTCTATTGTTTTAAAACCGTTTTATAAAGGATTTGAATGGTTTTAAGTTCTTAAAAGCTTGTTTTGTAAAGAAAAAATTGTTTTCTAAGAGCATAGTTAAAATATTATTTTGTTTTCATTCTTTAGGTTCTTAGATCTCTATTAACTTTTTTTTGACAAAAGAATTTAATCATTTTGATCCGGATTTGAATCATTTTTCATTGGTTTTGTTTTGACTGAAGGTCTAAAACATGGTTTTGAAAGAGATGAATTGGTTTTTCAATAACATGATTAAGAAGTGATTTATTTTCAATTCCCTCTAATTTTAAAGAGTTATATCATCTTTTTTTAATATGTTTTTGTACTGGTATTACATGAAGAATTATGTTTTGAATGAAAAATCAATAGTTTTGAAAATTTGTTTTATTCCTAAAATTGTAAAACCTATCCTATTAATTCTTTTGATCTTCTAAATATTTTTAGAGGTAATTGTTTTATGATTTGCAAGAAAACCTATTTGTTTAGTTTTATAATAGATTCATAGAGTTCTTGAATCCTATTTTTATAAAGAAAAGTGTTGGTTTTACATCCTGTTGTTTATGATTGTCAAATAGTATTGTTCTAGACAGATTGTAATGCTTTGAAAAATATGTTCTATACATTGTGTTTAAGTGGATCAAGCACGTTCTTATATGTTATTTTTGTTTTAAGTTAATGTAAAGAATCTTTATATATTGTTCATTTGATTTATATGTTTGATTGAAAATGTAAGCGAATGATATGTTCTGTTGGAAAGTCACCATGCCCATCAAGGAGACTTATTGATGGAACTCACCTCACTGGGTACATGGTGTGAATTGTTAAATCCACATCACTGGAGGATAAATGGTGCAAATTATTATATGTACTAGCTTAATTATGTATATATATATATATTGTGTTTGTCCCGGTTATGATATGATATATGTTTCTAATATGTTCCGTTCTATTTAAAATTATATGATTAGTACTATTTTCTGTTCTGAATATGAAACTATAAATTCTATGAGATGATTGGTATTGTAAAATATTGATTTATAAACTATATTGTTATGTATATTGTTTAGTAAATATGCAAAGTATCTGTTTAGTTTCTGTAATTGTACTAAATCTTGATCCAATATTTCTATTAGTTTACTGTTTTTTTATTAAGTTTGTCAAGTCTACCTAAATCTGACACCACAGATGATAAGGAGATCGCAGAGCAGTGGTTCCCAATAGAAAGAACTAGAGATCAGACGTTTGCTATTTCAGTTTAGAGATATGTCATCTTTTTAGTTTAATTCTATTACTTCAATTTATTGGAAATGGATGTAATAAATTAATGAATTTAGTATTTGATTTGTTAAAGGATTATGGTCATGAAGTATGGAATTTTATACAAGTCAGACTTATGAGAATGTGAATGGTTAGGTGTATTATTCTGCTACGTATGAATGAAAAGAAAAAACAAAAAAATTATACATGTTATGAATGATTGAATGATAAGTGTTAATTTTATGTGTCGAAATTCATGGCCCAATTGGTATGGGTTTCTAGGTATGATAAGATTGCACTAAAAGATATAAATCTAGGGACAATTGTCGATGAAACATTATAATCTCATTGCATGTGATCACCAAAGCTCCAACACCGCAAATAATGTGGCTTTCCTGGTACGTACAATATACTTGTGGTGGTGTTAGTTGATTTAAGAAGCACCCATAACTTCCTTGATCCCACCATTATTCATTGAGCTCAACTACCAATCTTCTTTGGTATCTGTTTGGAAGTAATGGTGGCAAACGATGAAAAACTTGTTAGTGAGGGCCACTGCAAAGAAGTCATCATATCTATCCAAGGAAGCCATACCTAAACCAATTTTTATACTTTACCACTTAGAGGATGCCATGTTGTGGAAGTTCAGAAATGATCCTAGAGGGGGGGTGAATAGGATAATTCAATTTTTTCAATTTCCTTTGTTAATTCAAATCACCCTTTCACTTACTTTGCTTAATCTTTATTAATTAACAATGGAAGTCTTTTTAATTAGCAAATTGCTTGTCTATGAACCAATCATGGACCACGAGGCTCCGTCATGCACTATAGTGTTACGTATAGTAGAGCGGGAGCATGGTTGATAAGTTTCCTATAATTAATTAGTTTAACCGTTTTAATTTTAAGTGTTAATGTGCACAATTGTAATGAATGGAATGAATTGCTTGATACAGTAAATGCAAGTAATCATCATAATTAATAAGCACACAACACAGAGATTTTATAGTGGTTCAGCACAATGACCTACATCTATTCTCAAAAGCTCACAACCGATCTATATAATTTTATTAAGATTGAACCAGTACAATTAAGGCCAAAATTAAATAAAACATAACTAATTGCAATGCAAGCCAATCTACATTTGGTGTCTCCGGCGAGTGTAGTCTACACTTTTGGTGTCTCCGACGGAAGTGCCAAGTCTACACTACCAGTGTCTCCAGTGATAGTGTTGGGTCTATTCTCGGTGTCTCTGGCAGGAACTGTTTACACCTTTGATAAGGTGCTTAGGTCTACACTACTGGTGTCTCTGACGGTAGTGCACGATTCTCTCAGTGTCTCTGGCAGGAGTAGTCATAAATATATATGAAATTAAATTTAAACAAAGCATAGACTTACTTTTTTGAAGGTTGATGTAGCCTTTATCGCAGTTTTGGGCATAGTTATTAAATTGGGTCACCGGTTCAACCAGTGTGTCATTGGTTATACCGTAGGGTCAATTAAAAATTAAATATATAATATAATGAGTTAAAAAAATTATATTACAATTTTGTATCACATATTCTTGAAAATATAATGTAAATAGACAAAAGATGACTTGCATAAAAGTTTATGATAAAAATGAAAGTTTTGTTTAAATTATTATGTTTTAGTGATAAAAATAAAGCAATAAATAGTTCAATGGTCTAGTGGTTAAGACTTTAAGTTTTAAATGTAGTTACCGGAATTCAAATCCAAATAAACCTTGTTTTTTGTATTTTAATAATTTATAAACCCAGGTTTCAAGAGATGGTCCAATTGATCAGGTTGAGCGGCTCAATGAAAAACCCATCTGGTTTATGTGGGTTTGACTAGGTTAATTGCAAAAGCGATCCATTAAAAACCCAAACCGTTTCAAGTCCCGGGTTTACCGGTCTGACCGGCCTGTCTAATCCAAGTTTAATAACTATGGTTTAAGGTAAAGGATCTTCTACACCTGATTTGTCTATCCTCCCATGTCCCCACACATAAAGGTGAGTGTATACTGTATATGATTAAAATCTTAAAAACACTTTTCAAATGAAAAATTAAGGCCCCGTCTAGGAACCATTCTTTGATTCTCTTCTAGAATTTAGAAAATGGATCTAGAGATTCTTTATTTTTTGGAGTCATTCTCTAGCTAGACGAATGTTCGGTAACATTTAATTAGAATCCATTTTTATATATTCTAAAGTAGGATGTTGTTTAGCAACGACAGGCCCATGTAAAAAGTCCATTTTTTCAAATTGATACAAGAATTTGACATATTATTAAATATGTAAAACCAATAATCCATAAAAAATGTGCAAATATCATTTAGTTCAATCTCAACATAGTCACCAAAATCTATCCATAAAAAATAGAGAAATGGATTATTTTAATAAATTCGCATGTTAGGGATATTTTGATAAATTTACTTATATTCACAAATTTCTACTTCAACAAAATGGTTATTCATATCCACTTCTTATTTGAAACTTTTCCTTTAACGTGGATACATGGAGTCAAGTTTATAAATTTGCCCATCGAGTCTCACACCCATGAACCCAGAGAATTTATTCTTTGTTTTTTTAGCACTACTATTTTTAGTGCTAAAAAATATTGTCAGAATGTAAAATTTAGAGTTATTCTAAGAATGCATTCCATGAATCCATACATCATTTTCTCAGTTTTTTTATTTTTTGAAACTAAAAATGGATAGAATGCATTCTTTGGAAGGTTTCCAAACAGACCCTAAGTACTTAAAAGGCTAGAAAAAAGTGCTCCAAGTTTGATAGGATAACTTAAAGAGTGCTCAAAGTAAGAATGACATTAGGGACCAACACAATAGTGCCAAAAAGTGAAAAGCATCCCCAAAAAATGTATATCACTTTTTCAACACTGATGTGTCAGCTCCTAATAACATTCTTACTTTAGGCACTCTGTAAGTTGTCCTACCAAATCCGGCCCACAAAAAAAAGGGGGTGTACAGAAACCAGATTTCGTAAGACAACTTAGAGAGTGGCTAAAATTGGAATGACATCAGGGCTCACACATGTGTTAGCCTGTGGGGTGGGGACACGGGAGACAGACAAATTTAGATGTAGAAGATTCTTTCTCAAAAAGCTCAGTATATTCAAAATCTACATGTGGCAAAAAAAAAAATGAAAACATAAATAAGCTTACTTACTGGATTGAAATTTAATAATATTGTGGAAATTACATCTCTTTTTTATTTATATTTGCTTTCAAACAAAAATAATAAAACTCAATCATCACCATCTAAGCATTCAATTGGAAGTAAAAGATGGTTTCCGTATAGTTATAGATCTAAATGCATATACACCAATTTTATAAACACCATTAGTTGCAACAACTTCGTTATAATAAGTAGAACCTACTTAACTACTCAAAGATCACAGTCTAAGCTTAAGGGAACCTTGCTTCACGATGATCTATTTCTGTTCAGACATGGCAAACATGTTGGGAGATCCGAAACCAACGCATGTGAGGTCCACACAAGAGATTTCTATTGATAAAAAGAAATGAAAACAATTTTAGAAAAAAAGGGAGAAATCAATGATTTTCAAAGAGCTCCTTTATACCATCCCCTCCTAAAATGGTGGGCAGAATATGTGGAGATCCGCTCCACGACCACTGTGCATGTTGTGTCCACGACCACTGTGCATGTTGTGTGTACTACAGGTTTTTTCTAGCCTCTACTTCCATTTGAGGAAAGCACGTTATTAAGAGCATAGATTTGGTGTTAATCTTTTAAAATATAGCATAAATTGTAGATTAAATCATTGTTTATGGTCAATAATAGAATCTTTTATTTATTAGTACTTGATTTCTCCTCTTTACAATCGATGTTCTGCTTAATGTGGTTTGAATCAGTAGGTTAGTCATGGATGTCATCTCAAGTACAATGATTCAAAAAATGATAAATTTGTCAATGATTATACAGTTATATTCAATTTTTTTATTTTTATAAATAAATATGATCCAAGATTCTCTCCTGTCCACTAAAATCTTGTTAATATCTTGCCTATTTTGGTGAGCGACACGTGACCAAAAATTATAACACAGAGTGATTCATTGATGTTTCTAATTTTTTTCACCTCGAATAGGCAAGATGTTAACAAGACTTCAAGGTGACTAATTATATGTCAATGTGCACTGGATGTGCTTCTTTGGCTCAAATCCTATGTGGCTCATTGACCTCGTCAAATGGGCCATCTGACATGGACATGATGGTTCCTGAAAACCCATTTGAGCAGTCCAGATACATCACCAATTTAAGAAGTCAAAACTCAATAATTTGAAGGGTTAATTTAATTAAAGGAACATAAAGACAAGAAATAATGTTCTGTCCTGGATTTGGTAACTAGGATGGTGTCCAGGACATCATATATGTAATGTATGAAGTTTGATTTTTTGGGTTAACACAAAGAATTCAACATAAAATCTAACCCGGTTATAACCTAGAGAAAAACCTGAACATGAAAATTTTTGGAGAAATTATTTTATTTGTTTTTATGGACTGGATCAAATCTGAACCATATCTACGTATGTATTAGGGTTTTGGGATATTTATATATTTCTAAAATTATGTGTGATAAAAGAGTTTTTAAAACTTGTAAATCATCTTTGAATGAATTTTTTTTAAATAATAAAAGTTTTTTATGAGATTCCGTATTTTCCTCAAAACTGGAGTTTTTCATGTAAATCTTGTGTTGTGCATATATATATATATATATATTGCATCTCATTTCTTTTATGAAAAAGAAGATAAACCAATCCTAAAAAATATAGAATAAAATGCATATTTCATATTCAAAAAATGCTTCATTTGCCCATTTTATTTCATATGACATCCCCTGGTGTCTTGGACACGATCATGGATAGAACATCCTTTTCCAAAGAAGAAATGAAAATGGAGCAAGGATTGATAAAAAAAAAAAAAAAACCTTTAAAGTTCCTTTTACTGATATCACATTGAACGTATCAAACCAAAACCGATGAAAGATGCAAAGTGGATTCATCTTGAACATACATGAACTCCTTTTTAATTCAATGGAGATTCCTATATGCATATATTAGACTTTACAAGAGAAAAAAACTAATTGAAGCAGATGATCTATCCATCGAGGTGGTTTATTTATTTGGTTTCCTTCTAGAGACACATAATTTCAGGTAGTAGTTCAATGGACAGGTAGTTGATTAAACATAAAACGTAATGTAATAAGAAATGGCTTTGTATGTTCTATTTATTTGGGCTTTTGAGTAGGTGAACTTTAAGTGAAGAGATCAATTGAAGCTTGGTCAATGGCCTTAGATGTTCTATTCATTTGGGTTTGTTTAGAAATTTTGTAATAAATGGTACATTTATGCAAGAAGTAGTTGGTCAGAACCTATATCAAACTTCAGTATATAGAACAACAGAACACATTGTTTCAAACAACCTATTACAAATATATACCGAAGTTTTGTGATCAACTCTGTTGGATGTAGAACATCTAAATCAGGCGACCTGAATTTTTAGTTACTATAATCTAAGCATTTCTCGTAGCTGCATTCCACACAAGCTCCTGTAAGGCCCAAATATGTCCTGCAATTTAATTTTTCTGTTTTTCAATATTTATGGGGAGATGATGTGTCCACAGACCCACTTATGGATGTGGAAACTAGTGCCTTCAACTACAATGATTTATCATCCTTAGACGTCAATAATTTTTCATATTTGATGGTGTCATGATCATATGACATATTAGATCTTTTTGCATGTTGGTTTGGGTTTTACTGACAAAGAATTGTAATTTTTTTTTTTTATGGAAGGCAAATGCTCTGTGACCCTTTGTGACTATGCCACAAATGATGTCATGTACTTTTAAATTTGGTGCCTCTTTTTGGGCACCTACTTTCTAATTTGAACGCCTTTTTTTAACGCTATGTGCCCCACGTGTCAATCTGTGACTTGGTCATAGAGGGTCTCATGATTTTTTTGTCATAGAAAAATTGTTTTAAGGAATATTTAGGGTTGAAACCCTTGGCTAAATTGGAATCTAGATTTTACAACGCTTGTCCATGCCACCTGAGCCCAACCCAACTCATTCACATACAACCGCTACAGTTAATGTTAGGTTCGTTTAATGAACTACGCTAGCTTGCTTGATTGTATATTAAAAAATATCGTGAAAAGTACATCTTTAATTATTTATATTTGCTTTCAATTAACAATAATAAAACTCAATCATACCCATCTCAGCATTCATTTGGAAGTAAACAAATATCAGTTCCCTATAATTATAGATCTAAATGCATATACACCAATTTTATAAGCACCATTAGTTGCAACAACTTGAATATAATAAGTAGAATCTACTTAGAATACCCAGAAAAAAATTATAAAACAAAACCTACTTAACTACTCATAGCTCACAATCTAGGTGAGCCTTGCTTCGCTAGTCGCTACCATCTATTTCTGTTCTAGACAGGAGATTAAAAAACACCACTAAAATGGAAACGGTTTTAAGAAAAATGAGATGATCAGTGGTTTTCAATGAGATTTTTGTAGTTCCCTTTCTAACATGGTGGGCAGAATACGCGGAGGTACGACCACTCTGCATAATGTGTTCAACAGATTTCTTTAGCCTCTGGTTACATTTGAGGAAATGACGTTATTAAGAGCATGGATTTGGTGTTTTATCCTTTAAATTATTGCATCTATTGTAGATTAAATCATTGTTTATGGTTAATAATAGAATCTTTCATCCATTAAAAGTGTTTCATTTGTCCACTTAACAATCAATGTAGCTGCTTAATTATGGTTTGAGTCAGTTGGTTAGTCATGGATGTCATCTTCCTGGATGTCAGCCTATATATAATGAACTAAATAAATAAATAAAATTTTCGATCAATACACAATTTTATTCAAATTTTCATTAATAAATATATGTCAAAATCCACTTGACGTGCTTTATAGCGTAAATCCTACGTGGCTCGTTGACCCCTTTGTGCGGGCCAATTGACATGGACATGATGGCTCTTGAAAATCCATATGAGTAGCCTAGCCCAGGCGGGGCGATATCCTCTGCGCCCGCCTCCCACGCTCGGGAGCTGAGACAGAGGGAAAGAATCAATTCACTTTTTGGGGTTGAAGTGTCAGGCCATGGACAACCCATTTCTTTATTTACTATATGCTGACACTCAGACCACGCTAGATTAGCTTAGAGATGATACATCACCAATTTAAAAAGTCAAAACTCAATAACTTGAAGAGTTGGTTTAGAAAGATCAAAAAGAAGAAATGAAAATGGGGCAGGGATTGATTAAAAAAACCCATAAAGTTATTTTGCTTATCTCACATTGAACTGATCGAACCGAAACCGATGAAAGAATCAAAGAGGATTCATCTTGAACATCCATGAACTCCTTTTTATATTCAATAATGGAGATTCCTTGATGCATCTACTAGACTTTAGACGAGAAGAAAACCATAAAAAGGAGATATCTTATATTACTCAACTCCTAAGATTCACCCAGAGTTGAATTTTCCAGTTTTAAAGGGACAACATAGGACGGGTCGCGTGGGACAGGAATGAGGATGGAAAAACAGTGGGGAGAGGTGGACATGGTTTTGAGTATCTGCCATCTTCTAACCATCGACCTAACCACCCAAAATACCGACTTAGCAACGCACATCTTCTACTTTTACCAACTGCTGATAGAGAAGAATAAAATGGAAAAAGGTTACTATTTAGATGTGATAATAATGCACCATAGAAAATATAAGAAATCAATTCAAAGAAAGAGCAAAGAAGTTGTTAGGTTTTCTTTCTTCTCCTAATGACAAGTAGCAAATCTGTATTTGTCACTTAAACAGCATACTTAAGCTCTCCAACAATTATATAAGGAAGGCATGATTTCCTGACTCGACATGCAACAATGCCAGACTTATATCCTTTGACCAAATTAATTATGCTGGCCAATGCAAGTGGGGCTATCAGCTATCCGCTTCCGGTTCATATTCAATCCATTTAAGGTAAATACGGATGCATCTATATATATCTGGTTCATTTAAATATTCATTTCATTTAACAAATATTTATTTATAAATACAGATATATACCTCTGCTCCGGCTAAATATTAGTATTTGTCAAACTAATATATATATATATTATGTCCGTATTATTTTCATAATCTTTATCATAATCGTTGTCATTTTCACCTCCATCATCTTCTCATTTAGGGTACTCTAATCTTTGCTCTTCTTATTGTTATTACTAATAGTCTCATTCTTCTTTACTTTCCTCTCTCATCTCACGTTTTCAGCCCCAAAATTAAGGGTGTTAATTAGGATAGGTTAGCTCGAAGCTAGACATGTTTGGCTTGGAAAATAGTTGGGTTGGGTTGAGTTTGGGGCCAAATTTCAGGTCCGGGGTTTTATTTAGGCTGAGTTCAGACAAACTCACTTTCAACCCTGCCGAGCCCGAAGTGTAATCAAACATAGTCTAACCCAGCCCAAAATAGGTATAAAATATGGTTTAGTCCAACCAAAATTTGGTATGGCTTAGCCCAACAGATATATAACTGTTTTGAGTCCATTATAAACCCAAATTTAATTAATTAGGCATATTTTCAAAGTATTAGAGATAATAAAGAATCTTTATCAACCCAAATTTAACTAATTAGGGATATTTTCAAAGTATTAGAGATAATAAAGAACCATTATCAACCCAAATTTTAAAATAAATTTAAATAATCATTTTTTTTAAAGGAACTTTAAGTTTGAGCCGGCCTCAACTGAACCCGAAGCCCATGATTTTAGAATGGGCTAAGTTTGGGTTGACTTCCTCGGGCCAAGTTTGGGCAGATGTCAGCCCAACCCAGCCTAACCCGATTGACAACCCTACCCAAAATATAGGTGTCATCACTCAAAACTTTAATTTTATGACAAAAAGTGTAATCGGATATATCCGAATTTGTATCCAATCTTTGTTTAAGTAAACAAATACAAATATGAATTTTATTTTTAAATATCCATATTCATATATGATATTCAATTAAGTAAACAAATATAAATACAGATATATCCATATATGCTTCAAATTTGCTCCATTTACAACCCTAAATGCAAGGTCTACTTATGAGTTTCCTTAAGTTGATTCATGATTTCATTTCTTGTTTTAGAATTTACCACAAAGAAATGCCCTTAAATACCTTTTCTTTTTGCGAAAGGATGTTCTGTCCAGGATAGGCTAATGGTGTTAGATGTTCGAATTAAAAAATGGAAAAGAAAGAAACAAGGAATTAATTACACAAAAATTAGATGGTGGAACCTAAAAAATGAAAAATTAGCAAAATTTAGAGACAAATTGAAAATGAGGGGAAATGGAATTTAGAAGAAGATATAAATGTCATGTGGAATGAGATGGTTGGCTGCATTAAAAGAGTA